>QFDD01000311.1:0-44484 GCA_006871305.1 Vachellia collinsii | reverse complement strand
CACTATTCAAGAGGATTTTTTTAGATTTTATACTTCACCCTTGATTATACTTGACCCTTGAGGGCAAGGGCCTCTTGGGTGGTGGGTGTTGATATGTAATTACAAATAAGAGAATTAAGAATTAGTTTCTGTTATATTTAGTTAGAATTTAAATAAGATTTAAATGATATTAGTAGGATTTGGATAGATTAGGATAGCTATTAAGAAGAGAATAATGTTTATGTTAGTGTACATGATATCTGAACTCAATTGTAATGAGGTCTGCCTATATTTCAATGTGCTTCTGTTTCTCGCTGCCACTCTATTTTCTTCTCTTTCCTCTCTCTCAACCTCTCAACTAAATATTAGAGAGATCCTTCATTGCTGTATGAGAAGAAAAGGATGTTTATTTGATTAATTTATGATGCGGTTATAACTCGAGAATTAGGGTTTATAATTGAAAATTTGGGGTAATTTCAGACTGAAGGATTCAAGGGTTTGGCTAGGTTGCTCTGTTCTGTCTTTGGAAGCTTTAGGTTTATTGTTTGGAGGGTAGTTTTATTATTTTAAAAACTTCATTTGGCTCGTTCCTTTTTTTTCCTGGGATTTGTTGTAAGCAGATACTTATAGACGTTGGGTAGAAAAGAATGATTAACAGTTTTATTTCCTTCCATTTGTAGAATGGAAACATTGAAAAAGCATCTTCCATTTTCTGGTCAAGAGGGATTGAATGAGCTTCGAAAGATTGCTCAAAGGCTTGAAGAGGAGATTTATACTGCTGCAACAAGCCAGGTAAGTTCACAATGAGGAGTATCACTGATATCATTACATTAATGTTTATCATTGCAAACACACGTATGTACAAGATTGATGATATTGTATGGTACTCACTTATTGCAGGCTGATTATCTACGGAAAATATCTTTGAAGATGCTTACAATGGAGAATCAATCCCAGAACAACATGAACAACTCTATACCATCAAACCCAGGTGGCCCTAGTAATCAACCTCCCGATACAGGTTAGGTTCCTGGGCATTGGCTTGGGTATGAATGTATGATAGTATTAAGTTATGATAATGTGATTGGAAATGAGTTTTAATGATTGGGTTATGTTAATATGAATTGATTTGATTGATGGTTAATCTGTTTAAATTATTGAGTTAGCTTGAAAATTGAAAATTGCAATGTTTAAAAAACCGAACCGAACCAGCCGGTTCAGACCATAAACTAGTGAACCTGTCCTTAATCCGGTCCGGTTGAGTAGTTGAACCAGAGACCGATTCAGATCAATCAAACCAGTGTTAAACCAGTCAAACCGCTAAACCATTGGACTGGCAGTTTGACCGGTTTGACTCTTGTTTTAAAAGAAAAAATTATTTAAAAAATTAAAAGGTAGAAACACTGAAAAATGGAATCAGAATGAGATGATCTGATTCATTAAATTTTTTTAAAAAAACATAGTAACAAAACTAGCTTTAAATTTTTTGTTTTCTATTTAAACAAATTTTCACATAATGACATGAAATAAAATTAATTCATTTATCCCAATTGTTTTTATTACTGATATTTAATTAAACTCTAAAAATTTAAAATATGGGTAAAATAAAATAATATTCTAGGTTTTAGCTATTAATTTTTTAAAATAAAATACAGTTTACTAAATTATATTATTTTAAAATAGCCGGTTTGATCTCGATCTGAACCATCAACCCTTGAACCACTGTCTCACCTGACTCAATGCCCGGTCCGGTTTTTTGAACCTTGGAAAATTGGTATTTTTGATGTTTGAGCCTAGGTTTGGAAATTGAGAATTTGACTTGTTTGTTATATTTTGATCTTGGTAATTGATCTAATTGAGCTTTATGGTATTGAGGTTTGTTATTGGAAGGATTGAATTAAGATTTGAGAAGAATCAGGTTGTTAGAGTGTCTTGGTACCTCGAATTGTTTTGATTGACTATTTGATTAGTTGTGAAACTAATATGTGGTGATATTGTAGATTGAATTGTGTTTGTGGTTGGAGCTTTTGGCCTTGATCCATGTGATTGTAAATTGCTTGGCAAGAGGTAACCACTTTCCACTCATTACACATCCTTGTGACATGTTATGAATGACTCGGATGTCATATTGGAAAAGGGAGGTATCTCCATTAGCTTAACCTGACTTTATTAATGGTGCAAAGGCTTTTTGTGAACTTGTGAACATCTTCCAAAATAGCTTTCCCATGATATCTTGAATTTGACAATGTTATCATGGCAAATTGTGGCAATTTTGTGATTGAACTCTGAATTGTGAATAATTCTATAGTTGTTATAAAGAGCTAAAGTGTTAATATCGTGATATGAGGAGACAGATGTTGTTTTAGTGGAAGGTTCCTAAGGGAGTATATGGGAGTCTCATTAGTGCATGCATTTGTGAGAGAATAAGGATGGAGAACATCCAGTTGTACATTTGAGGCTCCTAAACTCATTTGTGGCGGGGACCCTGTGGATGAAGGGAGGAAAGCCCATCACACCATGTGGAATGAGAGGGGAGAGTATGCTCATTTGTGATAGGGCTCCAGTGGTTAAAGAGGGAAGAGTCCATCACACTTTGTGCATTAAGAGGGTAGAGCCCATGGCACCCTCTGGATTAAGAGGGGGGAACCCATGGTTTGGTCTGGTACTTTGTAGATTTTGGTCAGTTTACATCACTTGAATGGTGAGCTCATCGGGTAACTGTCAATCATATGGGAAAGTGTTAGCCAATGGGTTTGGTTAGAGGAGATAAGATGGGTGAGTAATAAGGGACAATAAGAGTTTATACTGAAGTTTTTAATAAAATAATTATCCATGTGACTTAATGACCCTCGTGGGATAAGGCTGAGATAGATATAACTGATATGGTGTGAATTATGATAATGATGTTGATATAGTGATGATAATAATGTTGGGATGAATGCATTTGGTTTATTGTGAATGGTCATGATGATATTGCGTTGGTTATGACAGCGTCATTAACATGATGGTATTAATCTTGTTATATGGATTTACGTTATGGTTTTCAAGAAAAAGAAATAGCAATATGAACCTCCTTTTGAAAAGTTGAGAATGGAAAGTTAATATATCCGATGTGGCATGTTATCAAGCGGGTGTTTTCCTTCGAAACCAATCTGTGAAATAATGCTTTTCATCTCTCCTTAGCACTCACTTGTATGCCTTCTGAATCGGTTTGTTGTTTGCTAGGACTTGTTGTCTCATTCAGTTATTCTCAGTTTTTCAGGTGAGAGCTCCCTTACCGGAGCTTCGGAAAAGGCGCCTGAGACATAATCTCAGACTATCATTTACGTATAGACCCTTTTTATGTATGTGCTAATAGAATTATGTATCACCAGAGTTGGGCCCATATTTTGTTATTATGTTGGAGATACTCTGACGATATCTTGATAGCATTGACGAAGGCTGGAGGCCTCTCTCTCAGGATTTTTATTTACTACGCCAATTTCAATGACGAATTGGTTTATTTTACTTGTGTATATGTATTTGGTGGATTTCTTAATTATGTCTTGATATAAGATGAATTTTGTTGTCCATGGTAGACTTCCGCAATTTGAGCTGATTTCTTTTCTATCATGGATATGTTTTTCAAGAAAAGTTGCTGTGTCTGTGGTAACAATGATTGTTCCGTTTTGACAGTAAATAAAATCTCTTACTAACATGGCCAACCTTTTCTGTGAATTGATCCTTTTGTTGACCATGATTATTATTTTACATAGCGGATTGTGGATTAAGTAAATGGTTAAAAAGACCATCGTTATAAGTTAAATTTTGGTTCACTATTTTGTATAGGATTAACCATTTTCGTTAGATTTAACTCATGTTAACAAGTCAAATATTTCATACAAATGTGAGCAGCGGAGGTAATTTTGTTCGATGTACTATTAAATGTTAGATTCGTTAGGATAAGTGAATGAAGAAGTAATTTTTTAGTAAAATGACTTTTGAAAGAGGAATTTTTGGTAGAGATAAGATGATGTGATATGATTTATGTTTTGATTAAATGTTTGAGAACTGATTTTTTTGTGAAAAGTAAAATTTGAATAAATGTTTGAGAAGTAACTTTTAATAGAAACTGATTTAAAATGATATGAATTTTATTAAATAATACATATTTATATATTGAGATGATTTTAGCAAAAAATAAAATGATAAAAATAGAAAATTTAGTTGTATTATAGAAAACAATTTTAAACCACTAAAATAGATAATTGAATTATCTTAAATAAATATAAATTAAATATTATTGAAAAGTAAAATTATTCAACTAATATCATTTAGTTGAATGATAAAACTTGTACGATTTCATCTTTAATTTAATCTATTCGCTCTGTCTTCTACTTCCCCTTTTCCCTTTTCCCTTTCCCCCAATTTCTCATTTTTATATTCATTTCTTTCCTATCATCATTGTACTCCCTCAAACCCTTGAACTCGTCAACCCCAGCTTGTCCGTCTTAGGAGGCTCTGGAGAGCAGAGAGAAGAGGAGGACATACGAGAGAGAAGAGGCCAACGGTAGAATATCTGCTTCTGGCAACGTGGAGCTCAACGCCTCTCTGATCTCCTTGAAGCTACTGACTTTTGGCTAAAAGGAGTGCCAAACTCGCCCGTTGTTTCCTTAACCCTCTGTTTTGGGCCACTTTTAAAGTTGTTTTATGTACTCTTTTATCTTGTCAGACTTGGTGAAGCAAGTTGATACTTGGGAGATTCCTTCCCATTAATAGAGTTATTTCAGTCATTTTACATTCAAACTTATTCTAGTTCATGTTCCAAATGCCTGTAGTGCATCTGTGCATGGTAATGTTTCAAAATTTCTTGGTCTTATTATCAAATAAGTTACTACAATGGTCCTTTACTGAAATTTTCACAAAAAATAAGATGAATGTAATCACTGAGTAGGCCCAGTCGTATAATAATGTACAAAAGGAAAGATCATTTGAGGTGGCTCAGTAATTTTTCCTTTGACATCAATGATATTACAAAATTAATCATTCATTATTCACTAATAAAATAGCTTTATTTCTGATACAGCAATCCAGTGCATGAATTCTCTTTGGTTGGTAAATTTAGACCTAAAATTCCATATGTAACAATTTAATAACCGGTACATGGGATCCAAAATATTTCCTCATTCGATCTTTAATATAATAGTTAAATAACTTTTTTTTTTGAAGATTAAGAAATTAAACACATTATTTTGAAATATTTGTATTTATTATTATTTTTAAACTAATATGCTTGACTTAAAAGTAATATATATAATCTAACTATACATAAATAAATATTTTTAAATAATGTATTTATCTTTTTTTAAATAATAAGAAAAGTTAACTGATTTTTATATTATTAGAGGTAATATTACCATATAGAAGTATATTTTTCGTTGGTAAGAAGTTATGGGGTGTTTATCTTTTAGTTGTTTCAAAATGCAAGTAATTTATGATGCCATTTATATATTTTGGGTATGAAAATGGGGGAATGAAAATAAGCGTAGATTCATCTTCATCAAATATTTTTTACATGTTAGCGTATTATAAGAATCATTTTCTTTCCCATTTTGGTGAACCGAGGTATATTTCTCTAATTTAATTTTCTAAATTTTTAAGGTTCAATTAATTATCTTAAATGTTTCCCTCAGTATTGTATTCACCTCAAGGTTCAATTAATCATCTTAAATGTCCCCCCCCCCCAACATCTTTCAAATTGCATTTTGTGTTACAAGAAATGGAATACGTACTTTCCTTATATATAGGATTGTTTACTGAGTTACTGGAGAAATACTTATGTACTTCAATAGTGTCACTGTCATTTGGGCCCCTCCAATGAAAATATGTTAATTATTTTTTTTTTTTTGTTGATCTCACATATATATATATTATAATGTGTTGTAGAAAGAAATAATCAAGAGAAATTTATAGAATATGAGATTTACAAAAAATGATAATTGAAATATTTTTATTAGAGAGAATACGGATGTTATGATACTCTATGAGTATACAAGTATTTCTCAAGTTAGTGCATGTAATATGTAAAACATTACTTATTTAGTATCATTTTGTCTTGTAGAAAAAAAATGGAGTACCTACTCTTCTTATGTAAAGTACATAATTAACATGTTGTTTGCGGAAAGAGGCATTAGTATTTGACATTGATTTACTCACCCACAATACCCCATGTCCATCTTTTCATGTGATCCTTTAATCAAAAATTATATAGTTTAAGAAATTGGTCAAAATTAATTAAAAGTAATAAATATACAAGAATGAACTATTTTTTTCAAGTACATCTTTTTCTTTTTCTTTTTATTACAAAGGGACCATTAACTTACCTGATATTGCTTATCAGGAAAAGCTAAAGTATCCTTTTCTACTAGGTGAAGAAACCCAACCATGCTCCTGAGCCCCTCCTTCACAAGATAATCCGCCACTCTGTTGCATCCTCGATCAACATGTCTAATGCAAGCAACCAAATCTCTTCGTAGGAGGCCCTGAATTTCACAAATAACACCTCTATCCTTATGTTGGTCATCTAGTTTTGCATTCATGAGCTTAATGGTTTTAGAGGAATCGCATTCCATCGTCACTTGTCGATACCCCGCGTCCCATGCTAATTTTAGTCCATGAAGGCATGCCCAAAGCTTTGCTATCAATGCATCCCCATGTTCCATTCTAAAGATAAAACCATGGAGAAAATGGCCACTAGAGTCACGAGCCAAGCCCCCACAGCAGTAGCTTGAGGGAATGCATTGAACACCCTGTTAACATTGATTTTAATCCAACCTGGTTTTGGGGGAAGCCATGCAGCACGTCTAACATGCAACCTAGCCCCATGAATATTAAACCCTGCAAGTTGACTTCGAGCATTTGGTAAGCTTCCAAGCACCGCTTTGACATTACTCCCTTCAAATATAAAAAGATTGTGTTTGCGCCAAAGCCATCAACAGATCAATGCAAACAAAGGTCCCCAATCATTCTCACCTGATCCTTTGTACTTGAGATTCCACCAAAGCCACTCAGCAAAACTCATTGAACAAAATCGACACCATCGAGAAGGCTCAACAACTGTCTTCCATAACAATTTTGTGTATCTACAGTCCCATAGATAATGGACCATATTTACGGTGTTGGTGCCACAGACTTGGCAAAGAGGAGGCCCACTTAGACCTCGATAGTGACGTGTTGCATTAGTGAGCAGACATTTAAGAGATGCTAGCCAAAGAAAAGACTTACACCATTGTGGAATTTGTAGTTCCCATATTTTCTCCCAACATGTACTACCCTCTATATTATTATGAGAGATTGTGTCATAAGCAGAACATACAGAGAATAGTTTGCTTCAATCATACTTCTATCTGACCGACAACCCATTAGTCGATGCATCCAGCCCCCCAACTACCTTACCCCAAGATGTTTTGATACCCTTCCACATCGCTTCAAATCAATTTTTGGAAGGAGATCATTCCCACACTTGTATCTGTTCCTTACCACTTGAACCCATAATGCATCCCGTTGTGTCACCATCTACTATCCCAACTTCATTGCATTGCTTGGTTCTGGCATCTCGCATGTCATAATCCTAGTCCACCCCTTTTCTTCGCTGTACAAACCAAATCCCATGCAACTAGAGATATTATCCTTTGTGTAGATGAACTATCCTATAGAAAATGTATGTTGCATTGATCAAGAGTTTCCCAGGTGCTAGCAGGGAGTGAAGTAGTTTGCATAGTATATCCTGGTATTGTAGAGGTGATAGATAATATTAGCATTATTCTCCCAGCAAGCAACAATGAATTTATTTTCCACAAGCCTAGCTTTCACTTTATCCACCACCCCCTTATATGTATCTTGAGTCACACGCTTATGGAGAAGGGAACACCTGAGTACTTACCTAAGTCCATTGTACATTAGAATCCCAAAATGGTGCTTAAGTCTATCCGCATGCTATGGTTAACATTTTCTGAAAAGAACATCCAGGTCTTGAGAGAATTAACCGTAAAACCTGAACAATGGCAAAATGAATCTAAGTATTCTTTGACTAATTTTGCTTGACCCACAGAGGCCTCAGCGAAAAGAATGATGTCGTCTACAAAAAACAAGTGCGATATTGGAGGACCATTTTTAGTAATGCGAATTGGCTTCCATATTCCCTGTTTTATTTGTTCCTAGATTAAGTGTGCCAATTTTTCCATACATATAACAAACAAGTATGATGACATAGGATTCCCTTGCCAAACACCCCTAGATGATTGAAAAAACTTTGCCTTACTCCCATTCCAAAGGAGTTGTAACCGGGACGTGCTGATACAGTTGGAGACAACCTCAATAAGTGGTTTAGGAAGCTGAAGTTCTCTCAAGCATCCAATCAGGAACTTCCAATTAACTCTATCGTTTGCCTTTTCCAGGTCAATTTTTATTGCCATAAATCATTTATTACCCTTCATTGTGTGCATAGAATGAATAATTTCTTGAGCCACAATAATATTATCAAAGCTCTGGCGGCTCAGCACAAAGCTACACTGGTTTGTAGAAATAATATGGGGCGTGAAAGTTTTCATTTTGCTTGCAACAATCTTAGTCACCACTTTATAAATGTCATTACAAAGACTAATCGGTCTGAGGTCCTTGAAACTCTCAGGGGGGATCCTTCTTTGGGATTAGCACTAACATGGTATCATTGATTTGTCGAATCCTCGACAGATTGGCAAATAGCATTCTAACAAACGCCACCACAGACCTCCCAATATTCTCCCATTGGTTTTGGTAGAACAAGGCGTTAAACCCATCAGGTCCAGGCAATTTTAAAGAACCCATGCTGAAAACAACTCTTTTGATGTCGGCTTCGTCGACCTTTTGACCACAAAGTTGCAATACTGATGTATTAATGGGAGGGAAGAATACTCTTCTCTGAAGCTCCTCCCTCGTATGTATATCCTCAGTACATTTTTATTTATGAAAGCAAGTAAGAGAGAGAATCCATCTGGAGAAAAAGGATAAAAAAATATATTATGAAAAGATGAGGAAAGGGAATGTAAGTAATCATAGGTGAAATATGTAAAATGCATTTAATGTTGAGATAATCTCAATAAGATCTTATAAAAAGGACTAAAACAATTCTAATTTTAAAACCTTGTAAAATGAATCACAATGAGTGTGTGTGTGATAAAATATAATATTTTAGTGTGTGTGTGTGTGTGTGATAAAATATAATATTTTAGTGTGTGTGTGTGTGATAAAATATAATATTTTAGTGTGTGTGTGTGATAAAATAGAATATTTTAGATACAAAGGTGAGTGAATAATAAAATTATTGTTAGATGCAGTCATGGTAAAAATAAGTGTGCCAAAAAGAACTAACGGTTGGATTTGAATTGTTAAATCACATTAATTTCTTTGTTCAATTCATAATCGGAAAGTATGCATTCCATTTTTTTTGGGTTTTTAAAAATGGATTGTTTAACCATTCAAAATTATTGTTATTTAATGAAATATTCATATCAATTTTAAATTAGAAATTTAATTTATTAATTATTTACCAATAAACCTTGGAATAATTTAAAAAAAAAAACTATGTCCAATTAAGACAAACATATTATTTTTGAAGGATTTGGAAGGATCAGAACAATGGATTGGATTTCATGTCCAAAAAACAAAAAACAAAAAAGGAGAGTGAATAGGGATTGGATTTGGATTAGGATTTGGGAGGACCAATATGTAAAGACCTTTTATTTTGGTAGGTCAATACGAGAATATGTCTAGTTTTGTTTGCAGAAAAGTTTCTTTACTCTGAAGCCTCTATAAATAATAGGGTTAAACTAACTTTGGTCCTTTAAATTTTCATTAGTTTGCGTTTTGGTCCTTGTAATTTTAAAATTGTGTTTTTAATCCCTATAGTTTACTTCATCTAAAACCCTTAGCCCCTATACCTTTAAAAAGGACCTTAATAAGAGTTTAACACCGTTAAAAATGCTGAGTTGGTGTTGACACCATCAGTTTTACTTACATGGCTTGGTGACTATACATGGGTGGTTGGTGACATGGGAAAAAAAGACGGTGTACGGGTATGGCTGGCGGGACCTTCGATAGTTTAGAGGCTCCTGAGAATGAGATGCACGCAACAAAGAAGATGACGAGAAGGAAGATGGGGCAAAAGAGTAATTGGAGGTTGAAGAAGGAGAAGTAGAATTCTTCTGCTTCTTCTTGGATAAACTCACGAGTAAATCGACGAAGGCCTTGAAGATTCCACCATTTCCTTCATCATTCTCTTGAAATTGTCATACAGATCATTCGATTCCATCGCCAACACCTCGCTCTCCTCGAACGGGTAACCCCATTCCCGTCATGTCATCCAGATCGAAGAACAACCTCTCGGACGACCTCATGCCGTGAACCACCATCTCCAGCGACTTGTCCATGCAGATGTCCCTGTCCACGTTGTCCTCCGTCGTGAAGCTCATTGCAGACTCAGATGATGTCGTGAACCAAGGGTCGGAGGTTTGGATGGGGTCAAAGTAGATGGAGTTAACGATTTTGAAGAAAGTCGTCTCTGATGTCCCGAAAGGAGAGGGTCTTAGGGCAGAAAGCACAAGAACGGAAGAAGTGCCATGGATGCTTGCACTGTCTTTTTTTTTTCATTTTCCATGTCACCAACTACCTATATACAGTCACAAGGGCACGTAAGCAAAAGTGACGGTGTCAACGTTAACTTAACATTTTTAACGGCATTAAACTCTTATTGAGGTATTTTTGAAAGTATAGGAACTAATGGTTTCAGACGGATTAAACTATAGGAATAAAAAATACAATTTTAAAACTATAAAGATCAAAACTCAAATTGATGAAAATTTGGAGGATGCAAAAACTAGTTTAGCCCAGAATAATAATTCAATGAATCAATTTGCGCCACTTGACAAGAAGCCCAGCCTTCTGTCCGGAAAATTTCAGTCTAAGCTCCGACATAGATTCACGTCGTTAGAATCACCTCCCCCCGGCATACCACCGCGAGCCACCGCCGGACGATTTCTCTTTCTTCCTACGCCACCTTGCCTGTTTCACCGTCATCGTTGACCAGTGTTCCTCAGGTTCTTTCTCTATCGATTCAGTGCCCAATTCCCTAGTCCTCGTTTTCTCCTGGTTTGTGAATTTTTATTGGATGAACAAATTTTTTGGAAATTATTCTGTCTGATTTATTTTAGTTTGGCTCTTTGGCTTGTGAAATATTTCTCTCGTCCAATTTCTATATTAACTTCTTTATTGTTATTCTTTGGCATGGTAGAAAAACTTTAGGCTTGCTAAAGTGTATTGGATTGATCATGAGAAGATAGCGTTCGATCGAAGAGCGGGAAGGAAAGAGGGGTGCTTCTAAGGATCCAGAGGTAGAGTGGGATATAGAGTCGAATGGTAATGATCATGAAGTTACGAGTTCTGGAAAGTAGAAATTGTCAAAACCTAATATAATTTCAATGAGACGTAAAAAATAGATAACTCAAAACAATCTTAATTCTCAAGTATAATCGACTCCAAAGTGTAGAACTCAAGAGAAGAGGCTAAGGTGTCAGGATTTGGGAGAGAAAAAAGTGGGAATAGGGGAAATCCTCAAACACGGGAATAAGAAAAATGGGGGAAAGTATTTTAACATGAAGACTTTAAGGTAAAATGTGTGCAGGGGTTGACAAAAAAAAGAAAATGTGTACACGAGAGTAAGCCGGCATATTAACAATCCAAGTTTTTAAAAAGTACTCTTAGGGATTAATACACCCGCACACCTATACTATTTTTGGCACATCGTAGTTCCTGTTACATTAAAAACATGATTTGACACATGTTGTGTATTATGAGGAAATTTTCAAATATGTCTTGTTATTTAATATCTATATATCGACATTTAAAGTATGAATTTGACTTTATAATAGATATGGTCATGCTAAATCATGTCCTTTACATTGTATTCTTATCTGTCTTGTCCATTGTATTTGTTTTTTATAATCTGATTTGTTTGGACTTTGTTTTTGGTATTCAGTTAGTTTAAATTTGATGGATACAAATAACTGGGGACCGACTCAAGGCACTGAACCACCCATGGATACAAGTGGTTGGAGAACTCAACTGCAACCTGATTTACGCCAGAGCATTATCAACGAAACGTATGTTTTAGTTCTAATATTCTAAGTTGAACTGAATTAGTTTTCCCCCCCTTTTTGCATGCCAAACATAGCTATTGATTGTGTCACTTATGTAGCCCAAGGTTTCCAAAATGCTATATTGTGAAACCCACAATGTTCCGCCCGCCCCGGGGGGGGATTTTCGTGTAGTCCGCAATTCTAAAAAAAATCATAATATGATTGATAAAAACCACAAACTCATGAAAAAGAAAAAAAAAATATCATAATAATCAGAAATAACATGAGATACTCAAATCGTAAAATACATTGTGTTTAATAATTTTATGAGCCTAACTTTATCTTTTGATATCTTAATTCTAAATCTTCTACTCCGAGTCAAATTGATTATCACAACCATACCCAGCAGGCAATTGCTGAATTTACTTTTCATCTTTGAAGGTTTTTGGAAGCTCATCAACCATATAAAAAACCAGAAGTGGATGTTATTTCCCTTTTTTGATTTAAGCAGATTTGGATGATGGTCAAATACATTTTGCTGGCTTCTTAGCTCCACAAGCTAAAGCCACATCATTTCCAAGCCAAATCATCACCTTAAAAGCAAGATAATTTTTTTTTTCACTATTCCATTCTCCATGTACCTCTCCAATCAAAGCTGCTCATTTGTATTATTAATATCTTTCAGCAAGACTGGGTTGATGGTATTATGAATAATATCTTTTAATTTTATGATGAATACTAAAGTGTCCAATTCTGATTGTCCGAGGATGGGTTGAGTAATTCTCTACTATAGAAGGTTGCTTCTCTAGAGTAACTTTGTTGGAGATATATAAAAGTTAGCAATCCTGGACTTAAAATAGCTTCATGTTTAATTGTCTAATTCATATAAAGCTAGTGCCACAATACAATAAAATACGTGTCTCATTCGTTTTTCCCCCCGCAAACCAACAATTTCTTTGTTTGCCAATTCTTCCAAACCAATGTTCTCTTATTAATCTCTTCTGAATATTGATTTTCTTGATGTTGTATTCTAAGTTCTTGCTTGAGCATTACCTTGTCATTTGATACTAATATTTTGTAGATGACTGCGACCTTCAATTGTGTGAAAAAGAATTGTTGTCAGTAGTTTATCTCATGGTCATTGCTACATGTTAAAACAGCAATACATGTGGTTTTCAAGTCTGCCAAACTTGGTGGAAAAAAAAAGAGTTTGCCAAACATTTGTTGCTCAAATATGTTGAATTCTTTGGGTAAAAACTTATTTTTTATTTGTGAGGGTGTCAGCCTTCGATTCTTGGGTTGTCATAAGAAGTGGAGGCGCGTCCTATTTCATTTTTTTTACAGGTTTGTATGGAAGAGAGTGATACGTAATAATAAATAAGAAAAGAATTAAGAACTAGTTACTGTTATAGTAAATCAGGCTTTTAATGATATTAGTAAGATTAAGAGAGGATGTGAATATTATGCTAATATTAGTAGGATTTAGATAGGATTTGGATTGATTAGGATCGGTATTGAGAATAATGCCTGTAAATAAGAGGCAGCAGCTTACGTGATTTTTAAACTCGATTATGAAGATTTGATCATTGATAGAGTATAATGATGTTGTACTATCTATATACTGGACCCCACTTGGTGGAATAAGGCTTTATTGGCTTAAGTTTGGGGACCACCAGAGCTGTCAACTTGCAGGGCCACCGCCACCCTCTACTTCGGTTTTCTTCTTGCTGTCATTTATGTTGCATCATCGCTGTCTGTATCTGCTTCTCTGTCGATGTTTGTCTCTGTGACGTGGCTTCCCACTGCTTCAATGTCATTGCCAAACTGTTTGAAGACCCAGAATTGTTCAAAACTGCAGTGCTTGTGGGATACTCCAAAAACTGAGAAAAAACCATGTTTTGGATGAGGTAGAGCAAAGACGATTCTGCACAGTGACTGTGTTTTGAGGTTCAAAAGTTTTCACGTGGCTGAGTGTTTATCAGCCCAAGGATATGGAGCGATCATGTAGGCCCAACTCTGAAGAGACTCAAAATGTCATCTCTTCACCATTCAAGGAGATTTTTCTAGATTTCATACTTCACCCTTGATTATACTTGACCCTTGAGGGCAAGGGTCTCTTGGGAGGGGGTTATTGATATGTAATTATAAATAACAAGAGAATTAAGATTTAGTTTCTGTTATATTTAGTTAGGATTTATATAAGATTTAAATTAAATGTATTAGTAGGATTTGGATAGATTAGGATAGCTATTAAGAAGAGAATAATGCTTATAGTAGTGTACATGATATCTGGACTCCTAATAAGATCTGCCTATATTTCTATTTGCTTATGTTTCTCGCTGCCACTCTATTTTCTTCTCTTTTGCTCCCCCCCCAAAAAAAATATTGGAGAGATCCATCTTTGCTGTATGAGAAGAAAAGGATGTTTATTTGATTAATTTATGATGTGGTTATAACTCCAGAATTAGGGTTTATAATTGAAAATTTGGGGTAATTTCAGACTGAAGGATTCAAGTGTTTGGCAAGGTTGCTCTGTTCTGTCTTTGGAAGCTTTAGGAGTATTGTTTGGAGGGTAGTTCTATTATTTTAAAAACTGTATTTTGCTTGTTCCTTTTTTTCCCTGGGCTTTGTGGTACGCAGATACTAATGGACATTGGGTAGAAAAGAATGATTAACACTTGCATTTCCTTCCATTTGTAGAATCGAAACATTGAAAACGGTTCTTCCATTTTCTGGTGAAGAGGGATTACGTGAGCTTCGAAAGATTGCTCTAAGGTTTGAAGAGAAGATTTATTGTGCTGCAACAAGCCTGGTAAGTTCACAATTAGGAGTATCACTGGTATTATTACGTTAATGTTTATCATTGCAAACACACTTATATGCAAGATTGATGATATTATACGGTATTGCAGCCTGATTATCTACGGAAGATATCTTCGAAGATGCTTACAATGGAGACTAATTCCCAGAACAACATGAACAACCCTATGCCATCAAACCCAGGTGGCCCTAGTAATCATCCTCCCGATGCAGGTTAGGTTCCTGGACCTTGGCCTGGGTATTAATGTATGATATTATTAAGTTATGATAATGTGATTGGAAATGGGTTTGAATGGTTGGGTTATGTTAATATGAATTGAATTTGATGGTTAATCTGCATAGATTATTGAGTTAGCTTGAAAATTGAAAATTGGTATTTTTGATGTTTGAGCCTAAGTTTGGAAATTGAGAATTTGACTTGTTTGTTATACTTTGATGTTGGCAATTGATATAATTGAGCTTTATGGTATTGAGGTTTGTTATTGGAAGGATTGAATTAAGATTTGATAAGAATCAGGTTGTTAGAGTGTCTTAGTACCTCTTTATTGTTTTGATTGTGTGGTAATTGTGTAAATAAGTAATAGTGGAGAGATATTAGGAGTAGATATTGGGGTTAGATGTGAGAGAGATTCATGGAAATTATCAGCGTCAAATCCAATCTGGTGTTAGTGCCTTCGATCTGATTTTATTCTCTTGTACTATATATATGTTCCCTTCAGCTCACTAGAACTGTACCGGGGAAAGTATTTTAACTTGAAGGCTTTGAGGTAGGTGTTAGGAGCTTAAGTTGATTGGGTCGAAAGGGACTCAAGATCTTTTGCGTAACCTTAAAACCTTTATTTATGTCTGAGCTCAACAATGGTTGAATTAGTAAAAAATGCTCAACATCCGGATTTTTTTTCCTTTGTGTGTGTGAAGTGATATAGAAAGAGGTTCTTGAGAACAACATAGCTAAATCACTCTATAGAGTGGAAATGGAATCATTTAAATCTTCTGAAGAGGAAATGTTTTAGACGAAGTTAAAATCATTTAAACTCCTAGCGTTGGGCTTGAGGTGCTTGACTCTATAAAGTATCAAAGAAAAGGACTGTTTTACTGTAAAATGTGTACCAGAGAGTAAGCCGGCATAGTAACAATCCAAGACTTTAAAAAGTACTCTTAGGAATTAATACACACATGCACACATATACTGTTTTTGGCACATCGTAGATCCTGTTACCTTAAAAACATGATTTGACACATGTTGAGTATTTTGAGGAAATTTTCAAATATGTCTTGTTATTTAATAACTATATTGATATTTAAAGTATGAGTTTGATTTTGTAATAGATATGGTCATGCTGAATCATGTCCTTTACATTGTGTTCTTATCTCTCTTGTCCCTTGTATTTGTTTTTTATAATCTGATTTGTTTGGACTTTGTTTTTGGTATTTAGTTAGTTTAAATTTGATGGATGCAAATAACTGGGGACCAACTCAAGGCACTGAACCACCCATGGATGCAGGTGATTGGAGAACTCAATTGCAACCTGATTCACGCCAAAGAATTGTCAACAAAATGTATATTGTAGTTCAAATATTCTATTTCTGAGTTGAACTGAATTAGTTTCCCCCCCTTTTTGCATACCAAATGTAGTTATTGATTGTGTCATTCTTTTGCCCCTTTTTGAACACCAAACGTAGTTATTGATTGTGTCACTCATGTAGCCCAAGGAAGGCCAAGGTCTCCAAAATGCTATATTGTATTGGGAAACCCACAATGTTCTTCCGGTCCTCTGAGGGGGGGATTTTCATGTAGTCTGCAATTCTAAAAAAAAATATAAAAATCATCAACTCATTAAAAAGAAAAGAAAATATCATAATAATAAAAAATAACAACATGAGATACTCAAATCGTAAAATACATTGTGTTTAATAATTTTTTGAGCCTAACTTTATCTTTTGATATCTTAGTTCAAAATCTATTCCTCGTAGTCAAATTGATTATCACAACTGTAAGCTTAGAGCATAATATTGAATGAATTTTCTTGTTTATTCATAATCAGGAAAATGGAGAGATATATGAGTAGGAGCATATGCATTAATGGTTCATAATGATATAATAATATCTTAATGGAGAGATATTTGATTATATACTATTTACATTCATGGCACATCCTAATACTCCCCCTCAAGTTGGAGCATAGATGTTTATCATGCCCAACTTGTTACAAAGGTGGTCAATCCAACCCGAACCCCATTAAGGGCTTTCGTAAGCAAATCCCCTAATTGATCTCCAGACCTCACATCCTGTAAAGATAACGTTTTTCCTTAATCTTCTCATACACAAAGTGGCAATCAATCTCAATATGTTTTGTGCGTTCATAAAATACTCAGTTGAAACCTATGTGTAGGGTCGCTTTGTTATCACATCACAACTTTGCTAGTAGTGAAGTTTTGACACCAACTTCCTTTAGTAACTGATATAGCCACACAATCTCATACATAGATTGTGCTATGGCTCTGTATTCTGCTTTTGCGCTAGATTGGGATGTGACATCTTGGTTCTTGCTCCTTCAGGACACTAAATTTCCACCCACAAAGACAAATACCCTATAGTGGACCATTTAGTAGCTTTGGACCCGCCATGATCTGCATCACAAAAATATTTGATGCCCGTGTGCCCATGATTGTTGTACAATATACCACAGCCTTGGGATCCTTTCAGGTAATGTAAAACATGTTTCAAAACTTTACATTGATTAACAATTGGCGATGCCATGAACTGACTGAGCACATTGACCTGAAAGATGATATCAGGACGACTTACTGTAAGATAGTTCAGTTTCCCAATCAATCTTCGGTACCTCTCAGGACTTTCAAATGGTTTGCTCTTCTCAACATCAAGTTTGCCTTCCTCCCCGTCACATGCATTTTCATATGGTATACACCCATCAACATCATGTTGTGGATTAGGAACCATAGGGAAGTTGCTCGGTGTAGCTCCTAGTTTTCCTCTTTCCTTCAGCAAATCTAGGACATATTTCCTTTGTGTCAATAAAATGGCTTTATTGCTCCTCATGACTTTAATCCCTAGGAAGTAATTTAGTGGACCCAAATCTTTTGTTTGGAAGTGAGAAACAAGAAAGGACTTGAGTGATGAAATCTCCGAGTTATTAAACTACCTGTAATCACAATATCACCGGCATACACAACTAGGAGGATTATGATAGCATGTGTTTTTTGATAGAACACATAATGGTCACACTTACTCTGGCTCATGCCAAACTTCTGAACCACAGCGCTAAACCTATCAAACCAAGTACAGGGGCTCTGCTTTAAGCCATATAAGGATTTTTAGATGACATATTTTTCCATTCTCCCCTTCAGCAACAAATCCTGGCAGTTGCATAAGATATACTTCTTCATGAAAATCACCATGTACAAAAGCATTTTTGATATCCAATTGATGAAGTTCCCAACCATACATAGCCGCTATGGAGATATAAAGGCGAACAGAGGATAACTTGGCCACAGAAGAAAAGGTTTCAAAATAATCAACTCCATAACTTTGAGCATAACCCTTAGCGGCAAGGTGGGCCTCAAGGCATTCAAGAGTACCATCAGCCTTTGTTTTGATAGTGAATACCCACCTATACCCAATGGCCTTCTTCCTAGCTGGCAAATCCATTAAGCTCCAAGTACTTGCCTGATCAAGGGTAGTCATCTCTTCTTCCATTTTAGCACGCCAACCTCAATGAGCCAAGGCTTCATGAAGAGTCTTAGGTATGGTGATAGAGTCTAAGGAAGCAACAAAGGCACTAGAAGTAGGAGACAAATGATCATAAGAGACAAAGTTCAAAATAGGATTTGGAGATGCACAAGTGCATTTACCTTTACAGAGGGCAATGGGCAAGTCAAGAGATGCACAAAGATTGAAGCTACCTCAGAATCAGTAACAAGGTTAGAACTAGAGCAATTAGGCTCAGACCTTGAAGGTATCTCAAAGTCAATGATTGGATCAGGAGGACACACTAGACTAGAAGCACTTAATGTAGGATCTGATGAAGAAGCAAATAATGGAGGTATGTCAGATTTCAGAATGGGAATCAAGACCGGGGTCACTCAAAGCAAGATCCGATGATGTGGTTAATGGTGGGTGTCAATATTATTCTTGGGGCGTCTGGTGTAAAATTATGGAAACATGGGCCAAGCATATGCATGAACCAGCAGAGGGGCTGAGCTAAGGTAGATTGAATGACTTGGTAAACTAGGAAGTCATCATCCTCCCTAGGTGGGAAAGATGTAAAAGGAGCGGATGGAGGCAAAAAGTAAGGAAGTGACTGATGAAAAGAGACATTTGTAGACACTAAATACTTATTAAGGGAAGGAGAAAAGCATCAATATCCTTTTTGTAGCCTGGCATACCCAATGAAAGCACATTTAAGAGAGTTAGGATCTAGTTTGGTGACTTGGGGTGAAGATCTCAAACAAAGTAAACACATCCAAAAGCCTTAGGATCAATAGGGAACACAGACTTGGAAGGAAAGAGTGTAGGATACGGAATGTTGCCATCAAGGATCAAAGAAGGCATACGATTAATCAGAAAACAAGCAATGGAGACTACATCTGCCTAAAATAGCTTAGAAACCTTCATCTGAAACATAAGGGCTCGTGCCACTTTAAGTTAATGTTTGATTTTTTCGTTCAGCAACACCATTTTGAGCTGGTATATCTACACAAGAGGTTTGATGAAAGATACTTGCTGGACTATATAGGATTGAAAAGATGAAAACAAATATTCTTTAACATTATCACTACGTAAAATACGAATAGGAACCCTAAATTGAGTTTTAATTTCATCAAAGAAGGCATGCAAATGAGAGAATGACTGAGAACAATTCTTCATGAGATATAACCAGGTGACTCGGGAATAGCCATCAATAAATGTGACAAAGTACTTGAAGCTTGGCTTCAACTCAACAGGACAAGGACCCTAGACATCAGAATGAATCAACTCAAAAGGGGATGTAGCTCGCTTAGTGAGATGAGACTCTGGGGAATTTTACTTGCATCTCATAGTACTTAACAAATGGTGCATACTCCATAGCAGAAATTATAACTATATCATCAGACGATGTAGAGAAAATGTCATCCAAAAAATACTTCAAGATAAGTTTAAGTGATCCACATGCAATACTCAAACTAGCAAAGCTAGACCACGTGTCACATTGGGGACAAGTGATCAACGAACCTTCCAACCAAAATAAATGTAGCAAGGAAAGCGGCAGCCACTCCAGGGGTGAAAACCCAACCAGCCATAGTAGGGGCTTAATAGTGCCATACACCAAGTATTTTAAAGTCCCACAAGTCATTGTATACAACAATAGAGAGAAGAGAAATTGTCCATACATTGCCAAGAACAACCAAAACAATGAGCCCAAAGAAAAAAAAATACACCAAACCAGAGCACGAAACCACCAGGGGAAGGATAGAAATGACGAGACGATACCATAAAGCTGGAGAGCTATCGAAAACTCATCGGACATTGGTGTCATGTGCCGGTGCATGAGACTGAAGCCGAAACTTCAAAAGATGCGTGGCACCCACACGCTCACTAGATGACGACGAGACTCTAGGGAATGGCCAATTGGAGCCTTCTAAATCTCCCTATGCGGCACGTGTGACAAGGAGAGGGCAAGCCTAGGACCCCCTGTAGAAGCGTTCTTGGCAAAGAGAGAGAGAGCATTGGAAAGAGAAAAAAAAATAAAGGCTTTTTTTGCTCTGATACCATGTAAGCTTAGAGCATAATATGGAATGAATTTTCTTGTTTATTCATAACCAGGAAAAGGGTATATATACATGAGTAGGACCTAGGCATTAATTACTCATAATAACGTAATAATACCCCAATGGAGAGATATATGATTCTATACTATATACATTTATGACACATCCTAATAGCAGCCATACCCAATAGGCAGTTGCTCAATCTATTTTTCATCTTTGAAGGTTTTTGTGAGCTCATCAACCATATAAAAAAACCTGAAGTGGATGTTATTACCCTTTTTTCATTTAAGCACATTTGGATTATGGTCAAATACATTTTGCTGGCTTCTTAGCTCCACAAGCTACAAAAGGTTGCTTCTCTAGAGTAACTTTGTTGGAGATATATAAAAGTTTGCAATCCTAGACTTAAAATAGCTCCGTGTTTAATTGTCTAATTCATATAAAGCTAGTGCCACGATGAATAATTAAATACCTGTCTCATTCGCTTTTTTCCCCGCAAACCAACAATTTCTTTATGTGCCAATTCTTCCAAACCAGTGTTCTCTAATTAATCTCTTCTGAATATTGATTTTCTTGATGTTGTATTCTAAGCTCTTGCTTGAGCATTACGTTTTCATTTGATACTAATATTTTGTAGATGACTGTAACGTTAAATTGAGTGAAAAAGGAGTTCTGTCAGTAGTTTATCTCATGGTCATTGCTACATGTTAAAACAGCAATACATATGGTTTTCAAGTCTGCCAAACTTGGCAGGAAAAAAAAGAGTTTGCCAAACATTCATTGCTCAAATGTGTTGAATTCTTTGGGTAAAAACTTATTTTTGATTTGAGGGTGTCAGCCTTCATTCTTGGATTGTCCTAAGAAGTGGAGGCGCGTCCTGTCTCATTTTTTTACAGGTTTGTAAGGAAGAGCTGATATGTAATAATAAATAAGAAAAGAATTAAGAACTAGTTACTGTTATAGTAAATCAGGCTTTTAATGATATTAGCAAGATTAAGATATGATGTGAATATTATGCCAATATTAGTAGGATTTAAATAGGATTTGGATTGATTAGGATCGGTATTGAGAATAATGCCTGTAAATAAGAGGCAGCAGCTTACGTGATTTTTAAACTCGATTATGAAGATTTGATCATTGATAGAGTATAATGATGTTGTACTATCTATATACTGGACCCCACTTTGTGGAATAAGGCTTTATTGGCTTAAGTTTGGGGACCACCAGAGCTGTCAACTTGCAGGGCCACCGCCACCCTCTACTTCGGTTTTCTTCTTGCTGTCATTTATGTTGCATCATCGCTGTCTGTATCTGCTTCTCTGTCGATGTTTGTCTCTGTGACGTGGCTTCCCACTGCTTCAATGTCATTGCCAAACTGTTTGAAGACCCAGAATTGTTCAAAGCTACAGTGCTTGTGGGATACCTCAAAAACTGAGAAGAAACCATGTTTTGGATGAGGTAGAGCAAAGACGATTCTGCACAGTGACAGTTTTTTTGAGCTTCAGAGACTCGAAATGTCATCTCTTCACCATTCAAGGGGATTTTTCTAGATTTCATACTTCACCCTTGATTATACTTGACCCTTGAGGGTAAGGGTCTCTTGGGAGGGGGTATTGATATGTAATTATAAATAACAAGAGAATTAAGATTTAGTTTCTGTTATATTTAGTTAGGATTTAAATAAGATTTAAATTAAATGATAGTAGGATTTGGATAGATTAGGATAGCTATTAAGAAGAGAATAATGCTTATAGCAGTGTACATGATATCTGGACTCAATTCTAACAAGATATGTCTATATTTCTATTTGCTTCTGTTCCTCGCTGCCACTTTACTCTCTCTCTCTCTCTCTCTCTCACACACACAACTAAATATTGGAGAGATCCTTCATTGCTGTATGAGAAGAAAAGGATGTTTATTTGATTAATTTATGATGTGGTTAACTCGAGAATTAGGGTTTATAATTGAAAATTTGGGGTAATTTCAGACTGAAGTATTCAAGTGTTTGGCTAGGTTGCTCTGTTCTGTCTTTGGAAGCTTTAAGTGTATTGTTTGGAGGGTGGTTCTATTATTTTAAAAACTGTATTTGGCTCGTTCCTTTTTTTCCCTGGGATTTGTGGTACGCAGATACTTGTAGACATTGGGTAGAGAATAATGATTAAAAGTTTCATTTCCTTCCATCTGTAGATTGGAAGCATTGAAAAGGCGTATTCCACTTTCTAATCAAGGGGGATTAAATGAGCTTCGAAAGATTGCTCAAAGGTTTGAAGAGGAGATTTGTACTGCTGCAACAAGCCAGGTAAGTTCACAATGAGGGGTATCACTGATATCATTATGTTAATGTTTATCATTGCAAACACGCGTATGTACAAGATTGATGATATTATATGGTACTCACTTATTGCAGCCTGATTATCTACGGAAAATATCTTTGAAGATGCTTACAATGGAGACTAAATCCCAGAACAACATGAACAACCCTATGCCATCAAACCCAGGTGGCCCTAGTAATCAACCTCCCGATGCAGGTTAGGTTCCAGGGCCTTGGCTTGAGTATGAATGTATGATATTATTAAGTTATGATAATGTGATTGGAAATGGGTTTTAATGATTGTATTATGTTAATATGAATTGAATTTGATGGTTAATCTGTATAGATTATTGAGTTAGCTTGAAAATTGAAAATTGGTATTTTTGATGTTTGAGCCTAAGTTTGGAAATTGAGAATTTGACTTGTTTGTTATACTTTGATGTTGGTAATTGATCTAATTGAGCTTTATGGTATTGAGGTTTGTTATTGGAAGGATTGAATTAAGGTTTGAGAAGATTTGGGTTGTTAGAGTGTCTTAGCACCTCTAATTGTTTTCATTGACTACTTGATTAGTTGTGAAACTAATATGTGGTGATATGTGTATTGATTGTAGATTGAATTGTGTTTGTGGTTGGAGCTCTTGGCTTTGATCCATGTGATTGTAAATTGCTTGGCAAGAGGTAACCACTTTCTACTCATTATACATGCTTGTGACATGTTATGAATGACTTGGATTTCATATTGGAAAAAGGAGGTATCTGTAATGGTGCAAAGGCTTTTTGTGAACCTGTGAACATCTTCTAAAATAGCTTTGAGTTTTTCCCATGATATCTTGAATTTGAAAAATGTTATCATGGCAAATTGTGGCTATTTTGTGATTGAGCTTTGAATTGTTTATAATTCTATAATTGTTTATTTCGATGACAAAAATTCTATAATTGTTATAAAGAGCTAAAGTGTTTAATATTGTGATTTGAGGAGAACGGACATTGATTTAGTGGAAGGTTCACCGAGGGAGTATATGGGGATGGCATTAGTGCGTGCATTTGTGAGAGAATAAGGATGGAAAACATGCAGTTGTACACTCAGGCTCCTAAACTCGTTTGTGATGAGGACCCTATGGATAAAGGGAGGAAAGCCAATCACACCATGTGGATTAAGAGGGGAGAGCAAGCTCATTTGTGATAGGGCCCGGTGGTTAAAGAGGGAAGAGTTCATCACACCACGTGGATTAATAAGAGGGGAGAGCCCATGGCACCCTTTCGATTAAGAGGGAAAACCTATTGTTTGGTCTCGTACTCTGTTGATTATGGTCCGTTCGCATCACTTGAATGATGAGCTCAACGAGTAACTACTAAACATAGGGGAACGTGTTAACCAATAAGTTCAGTTAGAGAAGATAAGGCGAGTGAATGATAAGGGAGAATAAGAGTTTATACTAAAGTTTTTAATAAAATAATTATCCACATGACTTAATGACCATCTTGGGATGAGGCTGAGATAAATATAATTGATATAGTGTGAATCATGATAATGATGTTGATACAGTGTGCGTTATGATAATGATGTTGGGATGAATGCATTTGGTTTATTGTGAATGGTCATGATGATACTGCCTTGGTTATGATAGCGTCATGTATATGATGCTGTTGATTTTGTTATATGGATTTTCAAGAGAAAGAAATGGCAATATGAACCTCCTTTTGAAAAGTTGAGAATGGAATGTTAATATATCCTAGGTGGCATATTATCAAGCGGGCGTTTTCCTTCTAAGTCAATTTGTGAAATAATGCTATTTATCCTTCCTTAGCACTCACACATATGCTTTTTGAGTTGGATTGTTGTTTGATAGGACTTTTGTCTCATTCAGTTATTCTCAAAGGTTTTCAGGTGAGGGCTCCCATACCGGATCTTTGGAGAAGGCGCCTGAGGCGTCATCTTAGACAATCATTCATGTATAGGCCCTTTTTGTATATGTGCTAATAAATTTGTGTATTACCAGAGTTGGGCCCATATTTTGTTTTTATGCTGGAGATACCCTTACTTATGATGTCTTGATGGCATTGACGAAAGCCGGAGGCCTCTCAGGATTTTTATTTACTACGCCAAGTGGATTAATGACGAATTGGTTATTAGATGACTTTTATTATCCACGATAGACTTCGGGGATTTGAGTTGATTTCTTTTCCATCATGGATTTGTTTTCCAAGAGAAGTTAATTTGTGGTAATTATGATAGTTCCGTTGTGAAAGTAAGTAAAATCTCTTATTAACATGGCTAACCTTTTTTGTGAATTGGCCTTTTGGTGAGTTAAGTAAATGGTTAAAAAAGACTTATGTTACGACTTGAACTTTGGTTAAGATTAACACTTTTCGTTAGTTTCAATCCATATTGGTAAGTCAAATATTTAATATAAGTGAGTATTGGAAGTAATTTTTTTTTTTTGATGCGCTATCAGATATTGGATCGTTATGATAAATAATGACAAAAGTAACTTTTTGTTAAAATAATTTTTAGAAAAGAAATTTTGGATAAAAGTAAGATAATGTTATATGATTTATGTTTAAATTAAATATTTGTGAAAAGTAAAAATTTGTTTGAATAAATGTTGAAGAAGTAATTTTTGGGGAAAAATGATTTAAAAGGATAAGAATTTCATTAAATAATACAAATTCATATAAATATATGTTATTTTATATATTGTGATGATTTTAGAGAAAAATAAAATGAAAAAAAAAAAGTGTAGCTGAATTAGATGAAAAAAAACTTTTAAACTACTATAATATATAGTTAAATTATCTTAATAAATGAAAATAAATATAAATTAAATATCATTAAAAAATAAAATTATTCCATAATTAGTTGGATAGTATGGCCTATACATCTATAATTTTTATATACATCTATAGTTTAAATTAATCTTTTTCCCCTGTCTTTTACTCTCCCTTCTTTTCCCTTTCCCCCAACTCCTCATTTTTATATTCATTTCTTTCTCTGATAGTTGCACTCCTTTTCAACCTCACCAGCTCCGTCCAGTGCCTTGCCTTCTCCGTTTTGTCTGTCATCTCCTTCTCTTCTTCCACAGCTTGGTTCGTCTTAGGAGGATATGGATGGTAGAGAGAAGAAGAGGAGGACACATGGGAGAGAAGAGGCCAACGGTAGAATGTATCTCCTTCTGGCAACGCGGAGCTCAACGCCTCTCCGATCTCCTTCTGCCTTGAAGCTACTTCTGGGCCAATTTCACATTATTAAAATAAACTCGACGAAAAGGTTTATTAGTTATAAGGAAAATAATAGTTACAAATTAGCTTAAAATATGAGTTGCACTGTAAAGTTTATTAGAATAACTGGTATTTAGAAGGAAATAGATTAAAACAAAAAAATATAGAGTAGAAAAGAAAATGACTATTGGAATGGAAATACGAAAGGACGCACTCAAAATTGGGAATTAGCAATCATTAATCAATGTAAATAATTAATTAAAGTGAGATTGAAATGTCAATATGAAAGAATGCACCCAAACTTACTAATTAAGCTAATCATTAATCAATGTGAATAATTAAGACAAAAATATATCAAACCCTCTTGAACTTTGATTAAGTTTCACATGACTAACATAATCTTTAAAATTTTAATTTAAGAATCTTGGTGTTTCATATTTTGTCTATTACCTCTTATGCTTTTAACATCAATGTTAAAGTAAACGGTTTGTTCATATTACATTTTTTATAATTTTTATTATATATCATGCCATTTAAAAAATAGCAATTAACATTTTAACTATAAATTTAAGCTTGTTACCCTTGTTTATTTGAAAAAAAAAACATACTCAAATAAATACTTTAAATACTTTTTTAACATTTTATATGTTTTAAGACTTTTTTTTAAAAAAAAAAAAAGACACAGTTAAATAAATAATTTAAATATTTTTTAGGATTTTGATTTATTTTTAAATATTTTAAGTATTTAAAAAATAATTAAAAATTATGTCTTGAAGACCAGAATGTCTTGTGTTATTTTTTTAAATGAGACTGTATATAATAATAATAATTACAAATACTATTATATGACAAAATCTCCTACCTATACTAGACAACTATATGCTTTACCCAAAATGTCACTAGATGACCCATGCAACGGAGTTTTAATTACCCAATCAACAGTTAAATTGGTCTCCCTAGAAATTCAAACACAAGTACAGTTATTTATCATACAATATAAAATTCATCTTATATATTTACTTCGTAACATACAGTAAAATCATTTTAAAAAAGATAAACCAAACACCCGACAAGTCAAATCGAGTTTATTGTGAGCTTGTTTGGGAAACACTTCCCAAAATCACTTTCACGCAAGTCGAGATAAAACTCTCTCACATACTAACCTCGGATTCTGTGAAACCAAGGTTTGAAACCTAGGTTTTGTTACTTCCCAAACAAGCCCTGTATGTTTTGAAACTTACGTTGTTTCCTTTTATCCTGTGGTTTGGGATACCTTTATAGTTGTCTTAGGTACTCTTTTGTCTTGTCAGATTTGGTGGTGCAGGTTGATGCTTGGGAGATTCTTTCTCATTAACAAAGGCTATTCCAGTCATTTTGCATCCAAACTCATTCCATGCCTGAAGTGCAGCTGTGGATGGTAATGTTTCAAAATTTCTTGGCCCTATTATCAAATAAGTCACTACATTGGTCCTTTACTGAAATATGCCCGAAAATGAAATGAGTGTAATCGCTGAGTGGGCCCAGTTGTATGATAATGTACAAAAGGACAGATCCATTGTGGTAGCCGAGCAATTTTTCCTTTGACATGAGTGATGTCACAATTTAATAATTGATTCAATATGATATTTTAATTAATTTTTTTTAAACACATTATTTTAAAGTATTTATATTTATGATTTTTTTTAAACTAATATGTTTGACTTATAAAATAATATTTATAATCTAATGATACATGAATAAATATTTTTAAGTGATGTATTTCATTTTCTTAAACCATATAAAAAGTCAACTGATTCTTATATTATCGAAGGTAATAATACAGCATATAAGCAAATTTTTTGTTGGTAAGAAGCTATGGTGTGTTTATCTTTTAATTGTTTCAAAATGCAAGTAATTTATTATACAAAATGACCATTTATATATTTGGAGTTGGTTACCCTACTAAATATTTTGCTTAGTAGGGAAAGCTAATTACATCTGAACAATTTAGATCTAATTTAGGTGGTTAAGATTTAATTTTTTAAAATTATATATTTTTCTTAAAAAATATTCCAATAGATGTATAATAAAAAATAAAAAAAATCTTTCAACTATTATATTTTTAAAAATAATTTTTTATTTGAGAAATCACCATTTAAAAAAATCAAATCTGAATAATCTACATCTAATTAGTTCTTCCTATTAGGCATTATAATATATTTTGGGGTATGAAAATGGGGGAATGAAGGGAAGCATAGATTCATCTTCATCAAATATTTTTACATGTTAGCTTATTATAAGAATCATTTTCTTGCCCTTTTTGGTGAACTGAGATATATTTCTCTAATTTAATTTTCTAAATTTTTAAAGTTCAATTAATTGTCTTAAATGTTTTCCCCCAACATTGTATTCAACCCTAGGTTCAATTAATAATCTTCAATGTCCCCCCCCTCCAAAAAAAAAACTTTTCAAATTGCATTGAGTTACAAGAAATGGAATACCTACTTTCCTTATATGTAGGATCGTTTACTGAGTTTGTGAAGAAATATTTATCTACTTGAAGAGTATCATATCATTTGGACCCCTCCAATAGAAATATTCTAATTGTCTTCTTTTTATTGATCCTACAAATATATATTATAAAGTTGTAGAAAGAAATAATTAAGAGAAATTTATTAGATACAAGATTTATTAAAAATGATAATTGGAATATTTTTATTGGAGAAAATACGGATGTCATAATACTCTCTATAAGCATATAAGTATTTCTCAAGTTATAGTGTATGTAATATGTAAAAATTACTTATTTAATATTATTTTGTCTTGTAAAAAAAAAAAAGGGAATACCTACCTCTCATACGTTGTGTTTTTTAATCCATCTTATATATCTATATAAAGTCGTAAAATTTATGGCATAGACAACATAACTCGTGAGATTTTATGTAAAGTACATAATTAGGATTGCAAAAAGAGGCATTAGTATTTGACAATGATTTACTTACATACAATACCCCATGTCCATCTTTATAAATCTTTTCATAAGATTCTTTAATCGAACTATATGGTTCAAAAAATCTGTTAAAATCAATTAAAAGTAATAAATATATAAGAATGGACTATTTTTTTTAAATACATCTTTATTTATGAAAATAAGTAAGGGAGAGAATCGATAGGTAGAAAAAGGGATAAGAAATATATTAGGAAAAGATGAGGAAAGGGAATGTAAGTAATTATGGGTGAAATATGTAAAAATGTATTTAATGTTGAGACAATATCAAATAGGATCTTATAAAAATGACTAAAACAATTATAACTTTAAAACCTTGTCAAAAGAATCAGAATGAGCATTTATATACATATATATGATAAAATATACTATTTTAGATACTAGGGTGTGTGAATAGCATAATTATTGTTAGATGCAGTCATGGTAAAAATAAGTGTGCCAGAAAGAACTAATGGTTAGATTTGAATTGTTAAATCACATTAATTTATTTGTTCGATCCATAATCGAAAAGTATGCATTCTAATTTTTTTTTGGTTTGGGTCAAAATATGATTAAAAATGGATTGTTTGACCATTCAAAATTCAAAATTATTGTTATTTAATGAAATATTCATATCAATTTTATATTAGAAATTTAATTTATTAATTATTTGACAATGAACCTTGGAATAATTTTTTTAAAAAAATACTATGTCCAATTAAGACAACCATATGATTTTTGAAGGATTTGGAAGGATCAGAGCGGTGGATTGGATTTCAGGTCAAAAAAAAAGGAACAGGGGATTGGATTTGGATTAGGGTTTGGGAGGACCAATATGTAAAGACCTTTTATTTCGTAGGTCAATATGATAATATGCCCAATTTTGTTTGCCGGTCAAGTTTCTTTCCTCTGAAGCCTTTATAAATAATAATTTAATGAATCAATTTGCACTACTTGACAAGAAGCCCAGCCTTCTGCCCGCAAAATTTCAATCTAAGCTCCGACATAGGCTCAAGTCGTTAGAATCACCTCCCCCCGGCATGCCACCGCGAGCCACCGCCGGACGATTTCCCTATCTTCCTACGCCACCTTGTCTGTTTCACCGTCATCGTTGACCACAGTGGTGGCTTTTTTTTCGTGCGGTTCTGTGTTCCTCAAGTTCTGTCTGTATCGGTTCATTGCCCAATTCCCTCGTCGTCGTTTTCTCCTGGTTCGTGAATTTTTATTGGATGAACACATTTTTTGGAAATTATTCTGTCTGATTTATTTTGGTTTGGCTCGTTGGCTTGTGAAATATTTCTCTCTTCCAATTTCTATATTAACTTCTTTATTGTTAGTCTTTGGCATGTTAGAAAAACTTTAGGCTTGCTAAAGCGTATTGGATTGATCATGAGAAGATAGCGTTCGATCGAAGAGCGGGAAGGAAAGAGGGGTGCTTCCAACGATCCAGAGGTAGAGTGGGATATAAAGTCGAATGGTAATGATCACGAAATTACGAGTTCTGGAAAGTAGAAATTGTCAAAATCCAATATCATTTCGATGAGACGTAACCAAAATAGATAACTCAGAACAATCTTAATTCTCAAGTATAATTGTCTCCAAAGTGTAGGACTCGAGAGAAGAGGCTAAGGTGTCAGGTTTTGGTAGAGAAAAAAGTGGGAATAGGCGAAATCCTCAAACACAGGACTAGGGAAAATGGGGAATGTATTTTAACTCGAAGACATTGAGGTAGGTACTCGGAGCTAAAGTTGATTGGGTCGAAAGGGACTCAAGACCCTTTGACAAGGTCTTGAGCGTAACCTTAAAACCTTTATTCATGTTAGGAGAGTTACCTCTCATTTTGAGCTCAACAATGGTTGAATTAGTAAAAAATGCTCAATATCAGGAAGTTTTTTTTTTTTTTTTTGTCTTGTGTGTGTGAAGTGATATAGAAACAGTTGCTTGAGAACAACTTAGCGAAATCACAATGTACAGAGGGAATGGTATCATTTAAATCTTCTGAAGAGTAAATGTTTTAGATGAAGTCAAAATCGTTTAAACTCTTAACGTTGGGCTTGAGGTGCTTGATTCTAAAGTATCAAAGAAAAGGACTGTTTTACGTTAAAATATGTACTGGAGAGTAACCTGGCATAGTAACGATCCAAGACTTTAAAAAGTACTCTTAGGGATTAATACACATGCACACATATACTGTTTTTGGCGCATCGTAGATCCTGTTACCTTAAAAACATGATTTAACACATGCTGAGTATTTTGAGGAAATTTTCAAATTTGTCTTGTTATTTAATATCTATATATCGATATTTAAAGTATGAATTTGACTTTATAATAGATATGGTCATGCTGAATCATGTCCCTTAGTTTGGCATTTTTGCTTTTTCACAGTACTAAAAGTCTAGCTTCTCCTCCTCATGGATCAGCTTTCCATATTCTGATACTTGGATTTGTGTCATCACAATGTTATGGTCTCAAATGTGATTTTATTGATGGCCAGTTTGGGTCTATTACAAATCAATAATTTTATCAATCATCTTCTTATCTCTCTTGTACACATCTTCTCCCATATATTTGTTTTTTTTAATCTGATTTGTTTGGAATTTGTTTTTGGAATTCAGTTAGTTTAAATTTGATGGATACAAATAATTGGGGACTGACTCAAGGCTCTGAACCACCCATGGATACAAGTGATTGGAGAACTCAACTGCAACCTGATTCACGCCAAAGAATTGTCAACAAAATGTATGTTTTAGTTCTAATATTCTATTTCTAAGTTGAACTGAATTAGCTTTCCCCCTCTTTTTCGCATACCAAACGTAGTTATTGATTGTGTCATTTTTCCCCTTTTTGAATAACAAACATAGTTATTGACTGTGTCATTCATGTAGCCCAAGGTTTCCAAAATGCAATAGTGTGAAACCCACAATGTTGCGGGGGGCATTTTCATGTAGTCCACAATTCTGAAAAAAATCATAATATAGCAGAATCGATAAAAACCACAAGCTCATTTAAAAGAAAAGAAAATATCATAATAATCATAAATAACAACATGAGATACTCACATCGTAAAATGCATTGTGTTTAATATTTTTGTGAGCCTAACTTTATCTTTTGATATCTTAATTCTAAATCTATTCCTCTTAATCAAATTGATTATCACAACCATACCCAGCAGGCAATTGCTCAATTTACTTTTCATCTTTGAAGGCTTTTGTAAGCTCATCAACTATATAAAAAACCTGAAGTGGATGTTATTGCTCTTTTGTCATTTAAGCAGATTTGGGTGATGATCAAATAAATTTTGTTGGCTTCTTAGCTCCACAAGCTAAAGCCACATCATTTCCAAGTCAAATCATCACCTTCAAAAGCAAGATATTTTTTTTTCACTATTTCGTTCTCCATCTACCTCTCCAATCAAAGCTGCTCATTTCTATTATTAATATCTTTCAACAAGACTGGGTTGATGGTATTATTAATAATATCTTTTGTTTGTGGTTGGAGCTCTTGGCTTTGATCCAAGTGTCTTTTCTTATAATTGAAAATTTGGGGTAATTTCAGACTGAAGTATTCAAGTGTTTGGCTTGGTTGCTCTGTTCTGTCTTTGAAAGCTTTAGGTGTATTGTTTGGGGGGTAGTTCTATTATTTTAAAAACTGTGTTTGGCTCGTTCTGTTTTTTCCCCTGGGATTTGTCGTACGTAGATACTTATAGACATTGGATAGAAAAGAATGATTAACAGTTTCATTTCCTTGCATTTGTAGAATGGAAACATTGAAAAAGCATCTTCCATTTTCTGGTCAAGAGGGATTACATGAGCTTCGAAAGATTGCTCAAAGGTTTGAAGAGAAGATTTATACTGCTGCAACAAGCCAGGTAAGTTCACAATTAGGTGTTTCACTGATATCATTACATTAATGTTTATCATTACAAACACGCGTGTATACAAGATTGATGATATTATATGGTATTCACTTATTGCAGCCTGATTATCTACGGAAAATATCTTTGAAGATGCTTACAATGGAGACTAAATCCCAGAACAACATGAACAACCCTATGCCATCAAACCCAGGTGGCCCTAGCAATCAACCTCCCGATGCAGGTTAGGTTCCAGGGCCTTGGCTTGGGTATGAATGTATGATATTATTAAGTGATTCCAAAGCCTATATATTGTTACTCATGTGCACATATCAAGACATTTGAATATATTTGGCAATTTTGTTGTTGTAGAAATCATGGCTCTTTGAGACTTTAATTTTTGTCATCGTTGTTAAGTTATAGTCCTTTGTGCACGTGCAATTTTAGTTCTAGACCTTAAGTAAAAGTGATAGTGGATACGATCAATGATAACTTGCACTCATGGAGACAAATTTTGTTTTTTTTTTTGGGCTTTATAGTTTATATGTAGAGAATTTTGGGTACTATTGTTCAAGATACCATTAATATATTGTGTTTTGACTTTGTTAGTTCCACACCAAATCTTTGTCCTTTGTCTTTCTATTATTCATTTAAAACTTTACATTGTTGAAATTTAAAACTGAAAAGTTTACCTTAACTTCATTCAAGCATTGTTGAAATTTAAATACTTTACTTTCCTGTATTACTGCTGTTTTTATTGATTTTGATTCGTATTCATTCTATGTTTAGGTAGTTTTATTTGAAATTGAATCTTCTATAGGCATGAAATCATGTAGTTGTTGAGAGGGTGGCATAAAATGTTGGGAGCTTGTGTGAGATTCACTTTCTCTCTTTCAGCCGTTAGCTCTTTTCTCTGTATCTCTCTTTAACGTAGGTGGTCAAATATTTGAACAGGACTGATGCAGCCTCAAGTTCAAAATCCAGGGCAGTCACATCCAATGCCTTTGCCTAATCAACCCCAATCACGTCAACAGATTCTAACTCAAAATAACATCCCACCTCAATCTAATCTGTCATCTGCAGCTAATATTGGGCAGACTCCTATGCAGAACATGCCTGGACAGAATTCCAATATGCAGAACATGCCTGGACAGAATTTAGTGGGGACCACTATTAACCAGAATTCTAACATGCAGAACATGTTTACTAGTTCTCAGAGACAAATGCCAGGAAGGCAGCAGGTTGTCAACCAACAGCAACAACAGCAATCACAGAATCCACAGCAGTATCTTTACCAGCAGCAGCAGCTTTTGAAGCATAAGATCCAGCATCCACACTCACTCATCCAGATGCAGCATCAGCCACAACAGCAGCAACCTCAGCCACAGCAGAACCTTCTGCAGCCAAGCCAGATACAGTCCAATCAGCAATCTGTTATGCAAACATCATCTGTCATGCAGCCTTCCATGATGCAAACTCCTTCTCTATCTGGCCTTCAACAGAATCAACAGTCTAATAATGTTCAATCGTCAACACAATCCATGCTTCAGCAACATCCCCAGTCAGTTATGAGGCAGCAACATAATTCTATGATTCACCAGCAACAAACACCAATAAACCAACAGCCAATATTGCCTTCACAGCAGCAGCTTATAGGGCAACAGTCAAATGCAACAAACCTGCAACACAGTCAGCTACTTGGACAACAGGGTGGTGTTGGTGATATGCAACAACAACAGAGGTTGATTGGACAGCAAAATAATCTTTCAAATCTGCAGCAGCACCAGCAACAACAACAGTTAATAAATCAGCAAAACAATCTCCCAAATATGCATCAACAACAGTTGGGAAGTAATGTCTCTGGGCAGCAGCAATTGCTTGGACCTCATTCTGGCAACCCGGGCTTGCAAACTACCCAGCACCCTGCACACATGTTGCAACCAAAGGTTCCAATGCAGCAACAGTCACAACAGAATACATCACATTTGTTACCATCTCAAGTGCAGCAGCAACAGCCACAGGCTTCACAGCAGCAAATGATGTCCCAGATTCAATCCCAGCCTTCCCAGATGCAACAGCAATTGGGTTTGCAGCAGCAGCCAAATTCCATGCAACGAGACATGCAGCAAAGGCTTCAAGCATCTGGCCCCTTACTTCAACAGCAAAATGTGCTTGATCAACAAAAACAGTTGTATCAATCACAAAGAGCCCTTCCAGAAACATCATCAAGTATTTATTTCCTTTTATCCATTTCTTACTGTCTCTTATGTTTTATATAATTTTTTTTGGTGAAAAAAATGTTTGTATATGATAGGTAGATTGTAGAAAGAAGGTGAAAGAGAGAGAAATAATGGAACAGATAGTCAAGAGAATAAGAGAAATTTAAATAACTGAAAAATTCTCGAGTTCAAAACATCAGAAAATAAGACTGATAATTACCCTTATTTATAAGTTATGTGTAATCCAAATCCTAATTAAATATGTAATTTAAATCCATAAATATCTAATCCAAATCCAATCCTAATAGATAATAATATTGATCCTAATATATTGTAATATCTAATCCCAATCAGATACTCTAGCCCTTTCTATAAAATGACTTAACTATCCTAATCAGTAAATTCTTACTTAAGTTGTTGTTATGCCTATATATCAATGTCTATTCTAAGCAAGGTTTTTATGTCTTCTTTGCTGTGATCGAACTTAGAAACTTTTTTTTTTTTTGTGCTTCTCCTGCTCTTCAAATTATGAAAACCATCTTACTTCAAAAGAAAACTAGAGATGTCTTCCATAAAATTTATTAAGTCATGCTGCCATTGTGGATGTTATGATGATTGCATATCTCATGAATGTAATCATTGTGATTGATGGTAAACTGTGCATTTTGCTTAAATAGAAATGTCACTAACTATTTTGCTTTATATATTTGAGCCTTAATGCTCATATGTGTCTATTATAATCTCTGTTGTAGCTTCCCTGGATTCAACAGCACAGACTGGACAATCAGGTGGTGGTGATTGGCGAGAAGAAGTGTACCAAAAGGTGAATATGCCAATTTCTTATTTTTTGTCTCACTGGAGTTGGCTGGAACAATAGAAATTTTTTGAATGAACCCCAAGATAAAAGTAAGAAGAGTTCCTTGTTTTTTATGTCGATATAATGAAGGGTAAAGGTGCAAAATTGGCAATTAAGTGTTTGTCCAGATGCAGCTGACATATTTTACTTTTGGAAGGTGAAATATGTTTTTCAAATGGAGTAAAATAAACAAAATGTTAATTTGTCCAAATGCCTGTTAGTTTTTTTAAGGTGTGGGTCGTACTTATAATCAACGTATATCATGGTCAACATTAGACAAATTAATGGTTTTGCTTATTTTGCTCTATTTGAAAAACATGATGGCTATTTTAGCGTCCTCCAAAAGTAAAATGTGTTAGTTGTATCTGGGCAAACACTTTGTTAACAAATTTGCACATTTACCCTATAATGAATTGTAACATGAGCTTATGGACCTTATGGGAAAGTTTGGGAAACTTCTATGCTTAGTTCTGATGTCCATAATTCATATTTCAGTTGGATTGAATGGTTGCAACTTGACCTATGAAAATATCTCTAGTTGCAGAAGATGGAACTAACACCTACTGCTGGCGTGAAATTTTGTTTATCATGCCCATCTTACAACCATTAGGCCCATCAAGAAATGCTCTTTGTAATCATTAATCTGATGATATATTAATCTTATCATCCATTAGTCCCATCAAGAATTTGCTGCCATCCTGTCCATTTTATGAATGCAACAGTGAAACCAATTCGCTCGCATGGATGATCTCTAGGGTCAAATGTTTGACTATCTGATTTTGTCAATTTCAACTTTCAGATCAAAATCATGAAAGAAACATACTTGCCAGAATTGAATGAAATGTACCGGAAAATTGGTGCTAAGCTTCAGCAGGTATGTTGAGCATTGATTTTTTGAGCATGAAATTGCCAACACCATGTATAGATATCTTTCTTTTGTTGGCAATTATGGAGATAATAATGGCTTTAGCATCTCTCATGTGCTGTTTAACTATTGATACTGTTGCTAAGCTCTATGAATCTGTATCCTTTTCTGAAATTTCCTACGAATTTTGCTTGTAACTTAATTTGTATTTGCATGATCAGCATGACTCCCTCCTGCAACAACCAAAGTCAGAGCACCTTGACAGGCTGAAGATGTTTAAATCAATGTTGGAGCGTCTAATAGCATTTCTGCAGGTTCCGAAAAACAACATCGTGCCTACTTTCAAGGAAAGATTGGGTTCCTATGAGAAGCAGATTATTAACTTTATAAATACAAATAGGCCTAAGAAACCTCTACAGCCAGGACAACTTCCCCCTCCTCCGATGCACTCCATGGCACAGCCACAATCCCAACTTTCTCAAGTGCCATCTCATGAAAATCAAATAAACTCTCAGTTGCAACCAACAAATATTCAAGGTTCAGCAATGCCTCAGAACAATATGTCAGGTTTGCAGCACAATTCAATGTCTGTTGTGTCAACAGCACAGCAGAGTAAGATGAATCCAATGCAACCCGGTGCCAGTTTAGATTCAGGACAAGGAAGTCATTTGAACTCATTGCAGCAAGTTCCAGCAAGCTCCCTTCAACAGAACACAGTCAGTGCTCCCCAACAGACTAACATGAACCCCATATCATCACAAGGTGGAGTAAATGTGATCCAGCCAAATCTGAGTTCCCTTCAGTCAAGTTCAGGTATGCTTCAGCACTCACAACTGAAACAGCAGCAGGAACAGCAGATGTTGCAGACTCAGCATCTCAAACAACAGTTTCAGCAGCGGCAAATGATGCAGAGGCAGCAGATCCTGCAACAGCAGCAACAATTACACCAACCAGGAAAGCAACAGCTGCATGCACAATTGCAAACACATCAAACGGCACAGCCTCATCAAATGCATGATGTGAATGATATTAAGATGAGACAAGGAATGGGTGTTAAGTCAGGGGTCTTTCAGCAACATCTTTCCTCAGGTCAGCGCCAAGCTTATCCCCATCAACAATTGAAACAGGGAAGTCCATTTGCTTCTTCACCCCAACTCTTGCAGACTGCATCTCCTCAGATTTCACAACATTCATCCCCCCAGATTGATCAACAAAATCTTCTTCCACCTCTTACAAAAGTTGGGACCCCTCTGCAATCTGCTAACTCACCATTTGTGGTTCCCACTCCTTCACCGCCCTTGGCTCTATCTCCTATGGCAATAGATTCTGAGAAACCTGTCTCTGTGGTTTCATCAATAACAACTTCTACAAATCTTGGGCATCAACAAACAGGAGGAGCAGCAGCACCCGCTCAATCCCTTGCCATTGGAACTCCTGGTATATCAGCCTCTCCTTTGCTTGCAGAGTTTAGTGGTCCAGATGGTGCTCATGGCAATGCTTTAGCTTCCACTTCTGGAAAGTCAACTGTTACAGAGCAGCCTATAGAACGCTTAATTAAAGTGGTTAGTTCAGCTGATTTTATTTTTTTCTGATCCTTTGAAAACTTTCTGTGGAGTATGAGACGTCATAGTTATTGGAACCAGACTATTGAATCAATGAATAAACTACGTCTTCAGGTTATTGGTTCAACTGTTAGGTTACTTTTTATTTTAGTTGCATTAGAAAAACTTATGTCTAAATCGTGATTCCAGGTAAACTCAATGTCAGCTAAAGCATTAAGCGCTGCTGTCAGTGATGTTGGCTCAGTTTTCAGCATGGTTGATAGAATAGCGGGATCTGCACCAGGCAATGGATCCAGAGCTGCAGTTGGTGAGGATTTGGTCGCCATGACTAAATGTCGTCTTCAGGCTAGAAATGCAGCTAATCAAGATGGAACCAATGGAACCAAGAGGATGAGGCGATACACCACTGCCTTGCCTTTGAATGTTGCATCATCCGGTGGTAGCATGAATGATAGCATCAAGCAGTTTACTGCTGCAGAGGCTTCTGATCTGGAGTCAACTGCAACATCAAGTATCAAGAAACAAAGGATTGAGGTACTAACTTATGTTCCATAATATCTTTCTTAATTATCAGTGTCTCAGTGCTTTCCTTTTGGCTGAACATTAGATTATATGATGTTGGATTGTGGGTAAAATTGTTGTTCATTCACATCTTGAGAATGATACGCACCATTTATGTATACAGAGAAGGGAACAGGGGAATAACTAACTAATTATTCCTGATAAAACCTAATAAAAATAATAAAGCCGTAAAACTAATAAATATTAAGATATTTCCACATATGAAAATGGGCACCTAAGCAAAGGATTATATGTTGTATTTAGATGTCAATTGCATTACTTGTCTCCTTTCTATAGTCAAGATTCGAATGTACAACGAGGGGGAGAGGGACAAGAGGGCAGGAGTAGCAAAAGTTGGTCTTATTAATTGATGCACACTTTTTATTTTATTGAACAGATGTTATTTGCTACTATTATAAACACTGCTAAATCAAAGGTGGGGAATTGGAGAACCTCCCTCCAAAACCTACCCTTGGTTAGAAAGACTCACATCCATATAAACTCCACAGCAGAATCTCACACTTCATTTGTGGGGCTAAAGCTTCTTACTTTGCCGATGGGTTCTAGCATATTTACTTAATCGAGAATTTGGTGCGGTTGTTAATGCCTTTAGTTGAAGATATAATATTAGAAGTATTACCAATTTTAATTGCAACATAATTTAAACAATCCTTGCTGTCAGAGATTTAAATGTAATTTAATGATGTAAGAAAATGATAAGAATAACAGCAGACAATAAATAATAACAACTGCAACAAATGATGAAGGCAGTTGTACTGGTGTCTGGTGGTTAGGCTGATGCATTATTATAATTGCTTTGGTTGGTAACTTGTCTCATGTTTACCATTTACCTTTATTTATCTAATTCAAGAACAATAATTAAGGTTACGTGAGTTTGAAATCCCATGTCTTATGTAAGATTTTAGATAACTTCAGGTTGGAAATTGCTTAGAAATTCCGTTGATTTGATATATGTAATGTCTAGGATTCTCCATCTAGAATCTGGATATTCTATTAAAATTCCTCTAATAAACATATGATGTTTCATTAGATTGTAAGGTTTATAATAGTTATAACTGCCTGGTAACGACTATGGTGGTGTTTGGAAAACCAGTTATTTGAGAGAGAAAATGGTAAGTACTAAACTGAAATACGAGAATAGGATAGTAATTATGAGCTCTCTTCTACTCACAATTAAATAAATAAATGAAGACTGAGTCAAACTTCAACTGCTTCCCTATTCTACCTCCTCTGATAAGTGATCAACAGCTTAGGGGCTGTATCAGAAAATCATTTGAAATGCAAGTAATTATAAATTTTCAAATATCACCACTAACATGATTTGTAGATGGCTTGAATTCTTAATTCAAGGTTATTCCAAACAACTTACACAGAATCTTTTTCTATTTTTAATGAAGTCAATTTTCTTAATTGAAAGGTTCTAAAGGCAGTATTAAATAAGGGGATTTAAAATTTAAAATTATTTTTATATCTTTTTGTCCTTGATTGCTGATGTGACATGCTGCAGGCTAATCATGCCTTGTTGGAAGAGATAAGGGAGATTAATCAACGACTTATAGATACAGTTGTAGATATCAGTGATGAGGATGTTGATCCAACTGCTGCTGCTGTTTCTGGGGCGGCAGAAGGGACCGTTGTCAAGTGTTCTTACAGTGCTGTGGCTCTTAGTCCAAGCTTTAAATCACAATATACTTCAGTGCATATGGTAAGGCTTTAAAACCTTCTAATTGCAAGAACTATACATATTTTTTTTTTATTTTTCCCCTTGTGGAAATTAAACTTTCTTCACTCACGTTTTGCCATCATGCAGTCACCAATTCAACCCCTATGGTTGCTTGTTCCTTCAAATTATCCCAATTGTTCCCCCAAACTCGTAGACAAGTTTCCAGTTGAATTCTGGTGAGAAAATGTGCATTCTGGCATATCTTGCTTAGCTCAAATTTGCTCAGCAATTTGTTCATATTATTCTAGAATTACAAAGTGATATCTCTAGTTATTCTATTTTAACAGCAAGGAGAGTGAAGATTTGTCGGCAAAAGTGAAGTCAAGGTTTAGCATATCCATGCGAGGCTTATCACAACCCATGTCACTTGGTGACATAGCAAGGACCTGGGATATTTGTGCTCGTACAGTGATTTCAGAGCATGCACAGCAGAGTGGTGGAGGGAGCTTCAGTTCTAAGTATGGGACTTGGGAGAATTGCTTGAGCACTGCACAGTGATCCATCCAGGTCAATGAGAAGTTCTTAAGCAAAGTCCGTCCTTGTACAGTTAGAAGAGGCTAGAAGCTAATAAAATTTTACCGCAGTAGACTTGTAAATATTTGCGTTTTTAGTATTGGCTCATTGCCCACCTAGCAGTCTAGCTGATATTTCATGTTTACTTAATAAGTGTTGTCCTTCATAGACACGCGAAAATCCATTTGGTTTTTACTGGCATAGAAATAGACAAAGCTTTTGTTGGAATAACTGCTGAGCAGCTTAAAGTGTGTAGGGGAAGGCAGTTAAGAGAATAATAACATAGGATGATTTCTTGGTCACTTGGAGTGGTTGTTTCTAGATGTAATTGAGATGGAACGTTTCATTTATCTGATATGGTTGCTACATATCAATGTCTCGAGTTAGCCTAGCACAAAATCTATTAGCCAATGACTTATTTTATAAGGAAGTTCTAGTTGCATGAGGATTTTGGGGATTCTAAAATGTCTAGAATGCTATAGCTCATGTAAGTGACAACTTTCAATAGCAATTGAAAGTATTCATGCCCCACAAGATAAGAGAAAGTACTGTGTGTGGTTAGTTTACTGTATCTTAATATATTTTTAGGGTAAAATTGCTGGAAAAGTATTGTAAAATTTATTGGCTGGAAGCCTGGAAGTAATTTTAACGGGTGTAATTTATCTTCAACAAGCATAACTTTCATGTGCAACATATCTATTTATATATAAATGTCTTTTGTTTTGCTTGAATAAAGTTGATGAAGAGTTATACTTGCTGAAAATAGATTATACCAACTTTCACCAACACATATCTATTTATATGTAAATGTCTTATGTTTTCCATATAATTGAAGATAAGCTATATACAGTGGATGAGGAATTGCACTTTACACTTGCTAAAGATAGGCCATATCCGAATTTTTAAACAAATTTCAGGTAAATTTGATCACTAAGTTTTGTAATAGAAAAATTTTTTAGCAATTTTTTCAATTTTCAGAAAAGCTAACATTTTGAATGAACTCGTTAGATCTTCAAGCTTACAATGCAAACGTGGACTTTAAGATCCCAATGCTCTTTTAAGGTACATCTTTTTTCATATGGGACATGGCGTTTCGTCAGTCTTTTCATACCACCAAAAAAAAAAAATCAATCTTCGTAATAAATTGGATTTTATATTTAATGATAGATTTGCCAGGTGGACAAGGGAGCCTATCCCAATGCAAAAGATCATGCTACTCATCCCTTTATCTTATTTTAAGCCTTCATTGTAATTAACCTTTGGATAGATCCTTTTCGCTTTTTCTTTTCTTCTTTTTGGGCTAAAGTATGCATTTAATCTTTTAAATTTACCTCAAATTTTAGTTTAATCCCTTAAATTTAAAAAGTACACTTTTAATCTTTTAATATTAACACTGTTAGTTTTTACTTAACGAAAAATGGTGACTTAACAAATTTAGATGGTGATTTTGCAATTAAATACTGATAAAATATGGCTAAATTTTCAAATATAAAAATAAGTACATTAAATAATCAATATTTAAATACATTTTAATATCATTTAATTGCATAATGGTGATCGAATTAACATTTTCCGTTATGTAAAACTAACGGTGTTAATGATAAGAGACTAAAAGTGTACTTTTTAAACTTAAGGGACCAAATTGAAACTTGATATAAACTTAAAGGACTAAATGTATACTTTAACCATTTATTTATTTATTTTGAGGCATGAAACTTGTCCATTCTCACTGTTGGTGCGGATTTTGGGTGAACCGGAGTTCAGAGGAAGGTTCGGGTAACCAACAGCGTGTGGCCGGGAAATGAAGCGCGGGTCCAAACCCAGGGATGGAACAAAGTGAAAAGAGGATTCAAACGGCTTAGCCTATCGTTATCTATTGAATCTCAGAGTGAATTACAATACTTTTCGTTCAGAGAGAAGAGAGAAGTCCCCCCCAGTTACAGACTAATCAGAATAAATAATGTGCTTTCTAGTCGTCTAGCCGTTGGGTAGTTACAACGTGGCTCCGGGAATTTAGGCAGCGGGGGTGCTAAATCCGTGAATCACAACGGTCTGGTCCTACATCATCGGGGGCAAGGACCGCGGATGTTCGTTGGTGTCGTTGGGTGAGCGGTCGCTGATGCTGGTCGCAGGCGTAGGTCTCCTGGCAAATCTTGATCGTAGGGACAGTTGCTGAACCTTGTCCTGGATCAGTGCAGCCATATGGGCCATTTGGCACTGATTGGGCCGGTCGGGCCCAATGCCATTTTTTGGGCATACACTCACTTACACCCAACACCCATCATATCAAAAATTCAAAATAGATCATATAGTATCTTATCTTTATAGAAATTTTGTATCCCAAAACCAGACATATTTCTAAGCTACATTAAAATCTTCGTTTGGTAATAGGTTCAACTTAGTTTTCATAAATTTAAACTATTTAACGGTTCATTGTTACCCCCAAAAAAAACATAAAAGTTATCCACTGCGTCTTTTCATTGGGCACGTCGTTATTTAAACAGCTCATTCTGCACCATTAATAACTCTTTAAAGCTGTCACTGCCCACTTTGGAACATTTTGTTGGCTTTAAGGTTTTAGGATATTTATATTTAGAATCACGATACGTGATATCTTTAATATGAGAGTCAGTTTATATTTTTTGGAGAGATTCAACAATAAACTTATATATTTATCATTTTTATCCAACTAATTATCCTGACTCATGGATTCCAAAAATTCAGTTGTCTCTTATTTTAAGGATTGGGCAGCATTTGGCTTCTTTCATTTTTTTTTCTCTTTCTCCTTTTCTTTTTATTATCTAGTTTCCACTCTTAGATAAAAAAGAAATTTGATATGTTATATTATGTTATGAAATTATTATTATAAACAGATAAAATAAACAAAATTTAATTTATAAAGTATTACAATAAAAAATTTATAAAATAATAAATTTGAACTATCTTGAACTATTGAAATTACTATATCTTAAAATTTATAATCATCTTCCAAAATCAAAATTATTATAATTCTCAAAATCAACTTTTAAGATATAGTACCTTTTTCGAGCTTGATAATAAATTTTTAAAATATTTAGAATTTAGTAATAATTTTAAT
>QFDD01000310.1:0-44198 GCA_006871305.1 Vachellia collinsii | reverse complement strand
TTTACAAAAATGAATTTTGAATTTTTGTTATTAACAATCATAAAGGATAAACCATTGGCAAGCAAATTAGGGATTGTTTATTTTGGTGGGGTATTGACAATTCACAATCACGGTTGACAATGCTTCTTCCATTGTTTTTGCCATGATTTATTTGAAAAAACATTTGAGGGATTATAATGGTGTAGTATGTGATGGAGATTTCTTTTATAGATGAGGCGTGTTGCTCACATTTTAAATTTGATTGTCTTGGAAGGTGTGAAGGAAATAAATAAGTCTACTGAGCTTATTCGACATGTGATTAAATTTATTAAATCTTTTCCAGGAAAGTAGACCAAATTCGAAGAACTTATTGAAGGAGAAAGGGTTGAATTAAAAAGTATCTTGAGCTTGGATTGTCCTACTAAGTAATCTAAATAATTGTTTACTTTCTTAATATAATCATTATTTATTTTCATTCTTTTTTTTTAATAGGTGGAATTTAACTTACCTTATGTTCGAAAATACTATTAAGTTCATCAAAGTCTTCTTAAGGATGGCAAAAGATAATCAAGATTATAAGGGATACTTCAAAAAGAAAGTAAAATTAGATTTACATCTAGTTGATGATGATGATATCTTTGACACAAATATAAGGACTACATAATCTACAATTGAGCCTTCTAATGCATATGATTGGAAAGTTGCAAAGGAGTTTGTAGGGTCCAAAATTTGGGTTTAGGAGTCGCCACCAAAATTTTAAAAGAATGATAATTTTGGGAACCTTTTTTCAAAAAAAAAAACATGGTTTACAAAAATATGATAGGATTCGGGAGTCGATTGTGTATGAGGAAGGTGTTAGGCACCCCATAATACTCGTTCATGAGAACGGTTACCCTAAGTTTATTATTTAAAATAATATGGCCTAAAAAAATTTAATTACCCAACGAGAAAAAGAAAAAAGTTACAAAAGGAAGATATAATGAAATGACAAAAAATAAAATAAGAAAGAAAAATAAAAGAGAAAGAGGAAAATAAAATAAAAAAGAAAATCAAATCGAAAGGAAACGAAAAACAAGCAAAAACAGAACATTATTAGGAGAACATATAAAAAAACAAAAGAGAAAAGAGAAAAAAAGAAAAGAAAGAAAATATAATAATAATAAAAAACAAAAAAGAAAAGAAAAGGTTAACTAAATAAAGGAAACGAAAATTGAAATAAAAAAATGAAATGGACAAGAGAAAAAGCAAAGAAAATAATATAATAAAAAAAACAAAAAAATGTTAACTAATAGAAAAAAGAAAATATAATAAAAACATAAATTGAAATTAAAAAAAAGATTATAAGGTTGGACTTGACCTAGGATGAAAACCTAGGGCCTACATACCCTTTAGAGGGATCAAAGCCCACGTAGTTCGGGGTAGAAATGCGTGTCATTTTGTTTGCTTTTTTTTTTTTTAAAGAAAATTGTTTTATTTAGTTCACCAAAAAAAAGGTATTATTTTTGTTGTTGTTGGGTTGGTAGCTTTTGTTTTAGAAGAAATTTATTATTGTTTATTTCTTGAAGGGAGTAGGAATTTGTCAAAAATTTTAGATCATATTTCCTGAGGAGGTTCCCATAACCTTACACGAAAATACAATCGTTTTACCTGAGGAGGTTCTAGAAACCTCACACGGTGTAAAACGGTTTCAAAAAGTTTTTCCTTTGCTTTTTCAAAAAAGATGTCCTATTATTTTTATTTGAAAGAAACAATGGAAATAAAATCAAGCTTCACACATGTTAAGCACACATATGTATTGATCAAAAGGAGAATGAAAGAATAGAGAAGATGAAGGAATGGTGTACCTCTTGCCTCCTTCTATTTTCTCCTCCCAAGAATAAAAACCAACCTCCTTGCTTCAACCGTTACTTCCCTTTTTATAGGAAACAAGTAGGGTTTGCTAATTGATGCACCATCCTTTTAATTTTCGTTTTTTTATTTTTTTGATATTTCTTCTGTTAATAAAACTACCTAATTTGAAGCTAATCAACATAAATGAGGGATTTTTGTAGTAGTTTTTCGTTTTTTTATTTTTCAGAAATTTTCTATTCATAAAATTACCTAATTTGAAATTGATTAACATAAAGGAGGGAATTTTTATAATTTTCGTTTTTTTATTTTTTATTTTTCCTTGAAGAGCAAGAATCAAACTTTCCTAATCTAAACCAAATAATTGTGAATACATTTCTTTTATTTTTTATTTTCTTTTTATTCTTTAATGATATTTCTTAATTTGGGACTCAACCATCATAAATAAGATTTTCTCTAAAAATAAGGTAAAGAAAACTTTCCCAAATTTCAATGGAAGACTAATCATCATAAATGACACTTTTCAATGAAGATGTTCCCAAATTATAAGAAATTATCATAAAGGATTTTTTCTCAATTATTTTTGTGGGGCCCGGACAAAATAGGGTGTTTACAGAGTTCCTTATCTTTTTAAGGTTGTTCTACTACATGACTTTGTAATTTTTTGGATCAAATTTTGTGACAACAAACACATGTTTTTTGTGGTAGAAATTCAAAGAAACCTTAGATCTAGTACAACTAGTTCCCATGATTTATTGAATGACATGGTGCGAAGGATGCAAACAAAGTTTGATAAGTACTGGGGAAAAGCTGAGAAAATAAATCCTTTATTGGTGGTAGTAGTGATATTAGACCCTAGATACAAATTGATATATGTTAAAATTGCTTTTGAAGACTTGTTTATTGAACCTACAAAGCAAGAAATTATGTTGAAGAGGATTATGGATGTCTTGTATAGCTTATATGATAAGTATTCAACTTATATCGTTGATGCGACTAATGCTAGTGGTTTTGGATCCCAACAATAATGGAGCAAGAGGCTAATAGTGGTGGTGATAATCCAAAGGTTGAACTTGTAATGGCCTTATCATCCATTGATTCTACATTCCATAAGTTCTTAGCCTCTGCAGACACTGAGCATAATGTAGAGAAACTTTCATAAATAGATGAATATTTTCAAGCTGATTTAATTGGCTTTCATGATACAATATTTTACATTTTGGCATGGTGGAAAATAATGCTTCCAAGTATAAAGTTATAAATCTAGTGGCACATGATTTGTTGGCTACACCAATGTCTACGGTATCTTCGGAATCAACTTTTAGTACTAGTTGTCGAGTACTACATACTTTTAGGAGCTCATTATCTTCAAAGATGGTTGAGGCACTCATATGTGCCAAAATTGGCTATCCAAGACCCCTCCCAATAACAAGGACCTTGATATCGATAACTTTGATGAGAGTAACAGTGTTGTAACAAGTATTTTTAATTTATATTGTTGATTTCACTTATTACCTATTAATGAATATGATTTCATTTAATTTATTTTGTAGAGGAAGATTTAACAAGTGCCAATACAACCGCCTCCTCAAGTGAATCTAAATATTATGTTTGATAAAAATCCAATGGAAGCATGAGTTAGTCTTCTCTTTGTGTGTTGTACTATTTTAAATAATTTTATTGTGAACTTTATGAACTTGTAATGTTACATTTGATTGTTCAAGGTTTGAATATGAAAATGATGGATTGATGGTGGCCTAGGTGTGCATGTTACTCTAGATTTGAATGGATTGATGATGCTAATGATATCTCAAGCTTTCTCAATAAGTACTTAATTTTTTTCCAAAAGCATTTTCTATTGAAATAGGAGCTATGATAGCATGAAGCAATGGCACCTAATAGAGTTCTCTTTAGAACAATATGAATTAAGGGTTGCTATAGTGCTGTTGACTTGGACACTCACTATTCAAAGGTAAAAAAAATTGTCTCCCTAAGATCTCTGACATTCCTATTTTAAAAAAATATGAATTTTTTATAGTCATGAAAGTGATTGTTTATAGTGTATTTGGGAGTTGATAGAAAGAAGAAATTTGACTATAATTGATATGCATCAAACAGGTTGTCCATTACCTGCATAAAACCGGCCCATTTATTTTCAGTCTATTTAAGAGGGTTTAAATGGGTTAACGCATAGGTACGGGCTAGACCTTACCCATGAAGCTTTAAATGGGTCGATAATTGGCTAGTGCACAGGCTACCCAATTGCCCATTGCTCAACCCAACCAATGGTGTCTTCTTGTTGCAAGATAAAAAGTAAAAGAGATATTATAACCATGTGGTAGAATTTATCAGTATAAAGTTACTTTATCATATGAAATTGGGCCCCACACTAATTTAACATGCAGTCTTCTTTACTTAAACATTTCAAGACACCTAAGAGGCCTCGTTTTTGGCCAACAAAAGAAGAGGAAGAGAGAGAGGTGGTGTGGTGAATAACACAAGATACATAGAACAAATCGAGCCAAAAATCTATGTTTGTTTATGTCTTGAAATCTTCCCTAGAATTAAGTTATGGGCCTCTATCTTCCTCTTAATTAGTTTATTTTCTTGTGTTTTGGTTTTCTTGGAGAAAAGAGGAAAAGGACCTAAAGGGTTATAATGAGAGAAAGTGAAGAGGAAGAGAAATTGGAAAAGGTAAGTAATTTTATACTTGATTTCAAGCTTGTTGCTAGTTGCATTGTGTTGATTGGTGGTTGTTTTGAATTTTTGGATATGAAATCTTATAAGGGAGGTGCTGCTCAAAGTTGCAATTACATGAGGATGAATGATTTTAAGTTAAATAATAGTTAAAAAGTGGATTATAAATGAGATTATGCATGTGTACGGAGAGGAAAGTTGAAAAACTCAATTCCCTTTCTTTTGTGGAATTTCAGCTAGCAACTGAAATTGGGGGAGTGTGATTTTGATGTTTTTGATCTTTCCAATGGATTTAGAATGCGAAATTGTGTAGGGTAGAAGTGTGAAAATAAGTTTGGAAGCAATAAGATTGAAAATGACAAAGTTAGGGTGATAGAACATAATATTTACATGGTTTTCTTATCTATTTTTGAGTGTGTTGTAATACTTTTACCCCATCTTGCATGCATTATGTTTTTCTGTCTACATTGATTCATGTATTAAAATTTGCTAATGTAAGGGTAAAATGGAGTAAATTATCTCATCTAACTGTAAATGTCCTGAACTTCAGTGTTAGATTCTTTAACAAGGCTTTTTGCGTTTGTTGTAGGCATTTGGAAAAGATCTTAAAGCCCAAGAATGAGCATTGAAGGAGCTGCAATTTACTGAGAGGAAGGAATGAAAGTTAGTAGGTGCCATGGTGTCTTAAGGGTCACAACCTAACCAATTGAGTCACGACTTTGACATAATTCTATAATGTTGTGGTGGTGCATCAAGTCGCGACTAAAGCTATTAAAGTCGTGACATAAACATAGTAAAGTCGCAACATACTACATATATAATCATGACCTCAGAGCTTAAAAGTGTAGCTATGCATTTTTTATTAGGTCAGTAGTCATCTATACCTAAGGAGGCAGCCACCACGTAAGGAAGAGATCTTATTCTACAGTTTTGGAATGTTTGGCACGTTTTGAATTTCAACTCTCCTCTTTGAAGCAAAAATAATTTCTCATTCATTTTCCTCCATTTCTATACCATTTCCCACCATTCTACACTAATTAAACCTTACCCATCACCTTCTTCTCCACATGCCCATCCCCATTTTCACTCCTCTCATGGCAGAAAGTACCCGTGGTTGCACCATGTCTCTAGAGTAATGAGAGGCTAAAACCTTAGCCTCTTAGTGATGGAGTATAAAGCTTGAACTCATAGATTCACTAGGAAGTATTCTTAGTCTAATCTCATGTTTGAACACTTGTAGATATTGCTAGATTTAGGAATTTCTACTATTATGTAAACTGTGATTACATATTAGAATCTTGTGATTAGACTATATATTTGGATTGGATGTTTGTTCATGTTGATTTATATCTATATACTTCAGTTTAGATTCCTTATTTCATTTAATTGTCAATGATTCTTGATAATTAGATTGTTACTTGGTTTCTGTAGTTGTGATTGCAATCTATTGAAAGCATGAGTATCATCCATTCATTTACACTCTAAGTGGTTTTCAACAATAATTTGAGAAGTGTTAATTAATTTAGATTCAAGTGGGTTTTCATTAATTAAATCATTTGATTCGAGTGATATCTTGGGGTATTTCACTTAAATTTAAAGAGATGTAACTTGCATATTAAATTAAGATCAATTAAAGTTGAATCTCCATTATTGAGAGTCTGTTTCATCACATACCCCTTTTAATTTAAATCATATCTTCATTATTTGAAACACCAAAAAAATTTATTTTCTCCTCCTTCGGACTCTATATGCAGTGCATGTCTATGAAACCTGTGGGAGCAAGTATTGATAATGGGATGTGGAAGGTGTTCCACTTATCTATGGAAGGCAAAGCCAAGGAGTGGTACATGAATCTGCCGCTTTATGTTGACAATGCATATGAAACATGAACTAGTCAGAAGAAAGCCTTCTTGGGTAAGTATTTTCCCTCCACAAAGATTTCAGTAGCCCGTAAGGAAATCTCAACTGCAAAACAAGAGGCATATGAGTCATTCTTCGAATATTAGAGTTGGTTTCTAGAAATGCTCACTAGATGCCCCAACCATCAAATTCTTGAAGAGCATTTGGTCCAATATTTCTATAATAGACTCCTAACCTATGCTCAAGTCTTAGATGCCGTTGCGAATGGAATGGTAGAGAATATGGAGCCTAGGGCTGCATGAGAATTGATTAGGACCTTTGCTCTAAACTGGCAACATGTAAGCCCTAGAGACCTCAAGGACCATAATGTCAAAAGAGATCATCTGCTAGTGAAGCTTGCTTAAGATATGTCAAGACTTACAAGCATAACTGAGAGCTTGCGACCCACAAAACCTCAATCCCTTGCCATGGTAGCTTCCACTTGTGGGGATTGTGACTCCCCTATGCATGTCACTCAAAATTGCTCAAGGCCGGTTGAAGAAGTTAATGCCCTATGCCAAGAAAGAGATGGGCAATATTCGCAAAGGGATCCCTATTCTAGCACTTACAACCAAGGGTAGAAAGATCATCCAAACTTCAAATAGGGTGGGGGAGCCAATAGACCCACTCAATTCCAAAGTAGGCAAGGAAATCAATTTCAAAACACTAAAGCTTCATCAAGTGGTTACCAAAATCATTCTAGAACTACAATGCCTGTGCCAAACAAGAACATGGTTTCTCAACAACCACCTAGTGTGGATGAAACCTCCCAACTTATGAAGAGCATGGTGGCTCAAATGACAAATATTGAAAGGTGGAAATTAATGGCCTCAAGGACACCAACGTAGTGCTGCAACTAGCGACTAGGTCCATTAGGTACCCTAAGGGAATTATAGAAGATATCCTAGTTCAAGTTAAGGATCTTGTGTTCCTCATTGATTTCTATGTGATGGATTTGTCTAATGAGTTAGTTAATGAAAGCACCCTTATCCAAGGGAGACCTTCCTCCAAACCTTTAAGACTATTATAAGCATGAAACATAGTTGTATCACAATGGAGGTAGGAGATCATGTGGTTACATTCAACATGAATGAAGCTACTCGGTATCCTTTTGATAATGCTGCTTTTATGGGTTTGAATGCCATTGATTTAGTTGTAGAGCAAGTTAGGGATGAGGATGAAATGAATATGCATGATGGTTGTCACATGAGTTCACCTACTTTGCTTGATACTTTTTTTGCGACACTACTTGAATGTGTTGAACATGATCCATCCTTGAGTGCCTATGATGCATATTTTAACTCTTTGTCTTCTATTTATTCATTTTCCAACTCTTACAGTAATGATGTGTCATGTGTTAATTTTGTAGAAATTGATAGCATGATTTTCATGCCCTAAGATCTTTCTTTCCCTTTTGATTTTGAGTCCTTGTCCACAGTCACAAATAATATTGCTTTTGGCAAGGAAGCTCTAGTTGGTTTTGCAGGTATCTAAGGTAATGGTGGTGCTGTGAGTGGGGCTAAACATGAAGAAAACAGCCCCATTGGCTCCAGTGGCTCAAGGTTGCAACCTAAAGCCTATAATGTCATGACCTCAGACTCCAGTTGCTAAGAAGACCTCTTGGTACATTTTAGGTTGTGATTAGAAGAGGAAAAGTCGCAACATTAGACCCTTGGAGCAGCAACTAAGGCTCAGGCCCCACCAGTCTTAGTGTTTAATACTGTGGTTGAAGGGAAACCTCTTTTTCCCACCATTTCTACTTTGACACACTCCAAAATTACATCTTAGACCTTACATTTCTTAAATGATATAATCTCTAATCATGATGTAGGTATGGAGGGGCAGTCACCCATGCATGTTGCTGTTATAGACCAACGTAAACTTGGCACAAATCCAAGGGGGCTGAAACAACTGAAGCAAATCAACATCATTCGGACAAGTGCATTCGTCAAGATTCTCAAAAGGAAAGTGTCTCTAACTTCATTGATGGATTATCATTGATTCCCTCCATCATCCAACCCACTACATTAGAACTTGAGGATTTACTCCATAACTTGAAATATGCTTATTTGGGTGCTGATAATAAATTACCTGTTATTATTTCAAATTCTTTGAATGATAGTGAAGAGGCTAGTTTGTTAAGTGTCTTAAATAAAAATAGAGAGGCTTTAGGGTGTCAACTTCTAACATAAAAGGATTGGATCCCACTGTGTGCATCCAAACAATCCTATTGATAGATGATTCTGAACCTATTAAGCAAAGCCAAAGGAGTTTGAACCCTCTAATTTCTGATATGGTTAAGAAGGAGGTTGATAAGATTTTGAGTGTTGGCATTATCTATGCCATTGCTGATATTAAGTGGGTTTTGCCAGTACAAGTCATATTGAAGAACAGTGGAATCACGGTGGTGAAAAATGACAGTAATGAGCTCATCTCTACTAGGGTACAAAACTCATGGTGAGTTTACATAGACTATAGGAAGCTTATTGATGCCACTAGGAAAGATCACTTTCCCCTACCATTCAATAACCAAATGCTTGAGAGATTATTTGGGAAAAGTCATTATTGCTTCTTAGATGGTTACTCAAGGTATTTTCAAATTCTTATAGACCCTAGAGAGCAAGACAAAACTACTTTCACTTGTCCATTTGGCACGTATAAAAAAGAATGCCACTTGACCTTTGCAATGCTCCTAGCACATTGAAAAATGCATGAATGTGTTTATAAATAATTTTACTGTCTGTGACAATTCTTTTAATGAATGTTTACAAAGTTTGTACAAGGTTCTAGCATGATGCATTGAGAAAAAGCTAGTTTTAAACTATGGAAAATGCCATTTTATGGTTGATCATGGCATCATGTTGGGACACTTGATCTCTCATAAAGGAATAGAGGTAGATAGAGCAAAAATTGAGGTCATATCTTCCCTACCTTACCCCATCAACTTAAAAGAGTTGAGATCCTTTCTATGACATGTGGGGTTTTATAGAAGGTTTATCAAAGATTTCAGCAAAATAGCTCTACCTCAAATTGTTACAAAAAGATGTTGATTTCTGTTTTAATTCTACTTGTGAGCATGCATTCAATGAGTTGAGGAGTAGATTGATTTCATCTCCTATTTTGACCTCACCCAACTGGGATTTGCCCTTCAAAATTTCATGTGATGCCTTTAATTTAATTGTGGGGGCAATGCTAGGTCAAAAGTTTGGTACTGTTTCAAAAGTAATAGCTTATACCTCTAAAACTCTTAATAGTGCTCGAAAAATTATACAACTATTAAAAATGAATTATTTGCAATTGTGTTTGCATTTGATAAATTTAGACAATATCTCATAATTTCCAAGGTAGTTGTGTATACAGATCACACCGTTGTCAAGTACCTCCTCCACAAGCCTCAATCGAAGCCTCGGCTTCTGAGATAGATGCTATTGCTTCAAGAGTTTGATGTGGAAGTGAAGGACAGAGCTGGAAATGTAAACCACATTGTAGATCACCTTAGTAGATTGCCACTTGACACTAGGCGAGTATTAACTTCTGATATTATTTTTGATTCTTTCCTTGATCAGTCTTTATGTGCTTTATTTGTATCGCAACCATGTTTGCACATTTAGTCAATTATTTTAATACAGAGCTAATCCCTTTGTACTTGACTCCATTTCAAGTCCAGAAGCTCAAGAGTGAGGCCTCATATTATATTTGAGATGCACCATATCTGTGGAAAATGTGTTCTGACCAAGTGATAAGGAGGTGCATCCCTAAGAATGACTCATGGGCTATATTGGAGGTTTGCCACAATACCATTTGTGTGGGCCATTTCAGGGCTTGGAAAACATCCAAAAAGGTTTGGACGCTGGATTTTATTAGCTTACCCTCTTTAAGGATTCTTTTACCTTTTGTAAGGCATGCGATAAATCTCAAAAATTTGTGGGGGTGAGTAAGAGACATGAGATGCCACAACATCCTATCATTTTCTGCAAGTTTTTTATGCTTGGGGGATATATTTTATGGGACCCTTTCCACCTTCACACGGTTACACTTATACTCTCCTTTCCGTAGATTACCTATCTAGGTGTGTAGGCCATCCCAACCAAGAAAGATGATGCACCTACGATCACCAAATTTCTGAAGTCTACTATCTTCAGTAGATTTGGTATACCTAAGGTATTGATTAGTGACCAGGGTATTCACTTCTGCAACAAGCTCCTTAGTAACTTGTTGGCAAAGTATGGGGTGTCCCACAGAATCTCAAGCCCCTACCACCCACGAACCAATGGCCTAGCCAAAGTATCCAATTGAGAGATCAAGCGCATTCTGAAATGGATTGTCAAACCCTCCAATAAGGATTGGAGTTTGAGGTTGGATGATGCCTTGTGGGCCTATTGCACTGCAATTAAGACCCCAATCGGTATGTCACCGTATAGGATCACCTATGGGAAATATTGTCTCATTCTAATTGAACTGGAGTATTAGTCCTATTGGGTTGTGAAGAGCTATAATGCTGATTTGGAGGAAGTTGAACTGAATTGTCTCCTTCAAATCCAAGGGCTAGAGGAAATGCGGTTGGACACTTGTCACAACTCTGATACATACAAGCATAAGACCAAGCTTATCCACGACTCTAACATCTTGAGGAAGCAATTCAAGGAGGATGACAGAGTGTTGAGGTACCAGGCTCGGTCCAAGTTCAAGAAGGGAAAATTTAAGACAAGCTGGGATGGACCCTACACGGTGGTGAAGGTACATGAGTTTGTGATGGTAGAGATGAAAGAAGAGATCTCATACAAGATCTTCCAATGCAATGGTCATCTTTTTGAACTCTATTCAGAGCCTGCTGAGCCGACTTGAGGCTAGGTTGTCCCTTTCCTTTCTCTTTTACTTTGTATATGCCTTTATCTTGATTCCATTACATTGCATGTGACTGTATTGAGTTTTGAATGGGATGTACCAGTAGAGTAGGATTTAAATTTCTGTTATTTTTCTCTATTAAATAAATTTCCCTAGTTTTCTATTGAGTTAATTCATTTTTGTCACCATCACACACTCAATGGCATTATTTAGTTTGCCCGTCTAGGCACCTAGTGTCTTGCATGTGACTATGAGCTGCAATGAGGACATTGCATTGAGTTGTGTGAGGGAGGGAGGTAATTCTTGAAAGATTTGTATGACTTGTTTCAATGGTTAATGTGCCTTGTTGTGTTGATAAATTTTCTTAATATTCCATTGCTTGAATTTGAATTTGTGTACTGAATTGTAAGGGCATAGTGATGGATTGCTGAGTTAGGTTACTCAATAGGCATTTTGGGCCAATGTGAGTGGTTTAGGAATTAAAGTTGGGGATGATTAGGATTTAGAAAAGCAAAAGTTGCTTTGTGGACTTTAACTCGTGACTTTACGAGCTGTCATGGATGAGCTATCTGTGCCTGTTACATCGTGACTTATATATTTTAGTTACGACCTTTTTGCTTTGAGCCCTAATTTTTCCTTATGTAGGTCATGACATATAATCATGTACGTCACGACTTGAGACAATAAATTAGAGACCCTAGGGCATTCAAGTCATTTCACCCTTTTTTTGCTTTGAGCCCTAATTTTCTCCTTTTCTCCAAACCTAGCCGTCGTGACTCATCTGCTCTCTCCTCCTCAAACGCTATGGTCCTTCCTCTTCCACCAACCATAACTCCTCATTCCTTAATGTGCATGCCTTTTCCCTCACCCCTCCAATCTATAAATACAATACCTCCTTTGCCTCCATTGCTCTCATGCATCTCTCCCATTTCTCTTCCTTTGTCAAGACTCAGGTATGGGCATCATTCTTTGGTTCTCCCCTTCCTCTAACCTTCCAGCGATTTCTACTCTTACTTTCCACAAGGTATCATCATCTCTTTCTTTTGCTGTAGATGGTTGTTGGTTGTTTATTTTGTTTAGTTTTCCTTTGTTAGGTTTAGATTTAAAGTTAGTGGGATGAGAGTTGTTACCTTTGCTACTATGTTGTGTCTGAATTCTATTTTTGGAATTTATTGCTATAGATAGGGCTGGTTTTGGCTCTAAGTTTTCTTTTATGAAACTAGTTTTGAAGTTTAGAAATCTAATTTTTGAGTTTCTGGGTTTTTAAGTAGTGACTTACACAAACAAATCACGACTTAAACTATTGATTTTCTGGAAAAATTTGCATTTAGTACAGTTTAGGTCACAACCAATGTGACCTTATGGCATTGTTTGGTAGGAGGTTTTTGAAACTGAGGTTAGGGTAGGTTAGGGGTGTGATCGGGATAAGTGTGTTAGTTGGAAAAAATGAGGAGGAGGTGAGATGCCAATTTTTGTCCTTTGCTCACCCTCCCCTTCTATCTCTTAACCCCCAAAATTGGGATGTTTTTGGAGGGGTGAGAAAGTTGGGGTTTAAATCTGAATAAAATACCCATACTAATTTTATAATACTCTAGCACTGCCCCTTTCAATTAAAACTCTATCCCCTTTGCTTCTGCAATCTTCATCCTCGCACACAAAGCCATTTCCTCTTCTTTCGTCGAGTGAGTTCACCATTTTTTATGTATTTTTCACTTATGTGTGCTTTATTTTGCCGTGTCCTTAGGATTACTCTGCTGCCTTCCCCCTTCCCAAGTTTCTGTATTCTACAGTGTCATTTTTTCTATATTTATGTTTTTCTCCTCTGTGTCCGAAGAAGAAAATGGCTCCTGAATCTTAATGGCAAATATGAGCATGTATGGTGACTTTTCCTTTCCATTTGGGTTATTTGTGTTGCTACATGTCTATATTGTCTCTAGTGTTGATGAATTAAAACAGAATCTCTAGTTCTGAGGAACTGTCCTCAATTTTGTTCTTGGAAAATCTAGGAAGGAAAAAAGGAAATAAACATGCATGATTTTTCGTCTGTTATTGGACCCATGAGCAGCTCCTCCTTTCTTCAATTTCTGACTAAGAGTAGGATTTCTTTATTTAAAGTTAAATGTGCGGTATGGTTTATAGAAGTTGTTTCATGGTTGCATGTGGACAATTGAAAGGGTTACTTTATTTAAAGTTGTTTCATCTATTGTTGGACCCATGAGAAGAATGGAGGAGCAGCACATCCTTTCTTCGATATCTAATAGCTCTAGTTTATAGGATTATTATAGCATCAGTAGAAGATTGGGGTGTATGTATGTGTTCAAGTCAGAATCAAAGTCATTATTTTGACTTTGAATCTACTTAGAGATACATATTGGCTTTGATTGATAGGCACTACAACATGTGAGATGTACTTGAGGTGTTAGGTTTATCATCCTTCTATGGAGATTGATTGGTATCTTCACGTAGTCCCAATTGCACCTAGACCACTTCTGCTTAAAACGTTTCCAAGGTGCTTACTTCTTCTTGTTCTTCAATTTAATTCATGCTATCCTAACCATGAAGAAACATTGTCAGTTTTAAAGAAAACCTTGCTTAATTTGGGATAAAAGCTTTAGTTGCTGAATCCTAACTCCTATAACTAGATTTCCATTACGGTTTTCTTGTTTCATGATACAGAGTTTAGGACTAGAAGAGATTAAAATCTAAGACATATGTACTGTGTGTTGGCTGTTTGGTCATATGTAATGATTTTGTATTTTGCAACAAATAGGCTTGGGACAAATGGAATTCTTGGTGTCTCTCTTGAATCTTTGAAGGGCTTTCCAGTACAACAATGGTGGCCGAGCATAAGAATGCTGATTCAACTTCAAGAACAACAATGTGCTAACCACAGTGTAGACAGAGCTACGAGAAAGAAGCGACAGATGCATTAAAAGACATTGAGAAAGCTGCATATTCCATGGTTAGATTATGAATGACTTTGAATCTACTTAGTTATTATTTTGACTTTTGATGAATATTATTTTGAAAACTATGATAACATTTTTATTATGTGATATATGTTATTTTGAATATCTTTGATTGCGGATGGTTTAGGATGAATACTATTATGGAATGGTTTGGAGAGAGAGAGAAATATGCTTTTCTTGATGTGTTATTGTTGCCACTCACCACATATATATATGAGATATTTATTCACACTTTCCATTGTTGATTGAGGATAATAATATGATGTACAATCTTTAATGGGATTAATGGCTAGCTATTAGATAAATTCGTGTGGAAGGGTTATAGTTCATGAAAGTTTATCATCGATAAGAAAGTGATTCAAATGTGAAGCAACCAATTTAATAATTGCTATGTGCTCTTTATGATTGGTTTGTGTATTTTTGGAAACATGTACTTAAGAGAAATTTAATGCTCCTCTTTTATATAGTAAATCTTCAAGAATAGTCGTTGCCTTTTTTGCACTACCACTTTGTTATTTTAGTATAACAATAATTTAATATATCTAATATAATCAACAAACCCTTGTGTGTGTGTGTATTATTGTTCAATCAGTGGCTAAGACCCATAGTTTCACATGGTGTGCAGGTTCATATGTATGAAAATGGTTATTTTGATTTAAATATTATGAACAAAAGAAAAAAAAACAAAAAAAATGATTAGGGTATAATTGCAAATTTATAATTTGCTCCCCTCACCTCCCCTTATGAACTAAACAACAATTATCAAGATATGAGAACCCAGACCTGGCTGGCCAAGTCAAGCCAGAAATCGGCAACTCGACCTCCAGTCTGGTCCGAGTTGTACCATGACCTTGGGTTGAGTCAACTTGGTAAAACTCGGATTGAATCGGAGTAACCCGGAGCCAACTTGAACAACTCGCCGAGTTGAAAGGATCGCCCGAGTTTCGTTATTTTTTTTAAACAATCAGAGAGAGGGCAGGTGAGTTGGAGTTGCAATGGGAAGCCAAGCTTCTGATGGAGGATGACAGCTTACAGAGTTCATTGTGGGGGTGAGAGCTTCAAGCATGACGCCAACAGAGAGACTAAGGAAGAGGATGGCCAAATCATTAAAACAAAAATCTAGACAATAATGGGCTTACGGTTGGGGGCTCTAAGGAAAGAGGGCTGATCTTTGAGGCACCGGCTTTGTCTTAGCTCTCAAGAAGAAGTGTGACGGGGGAGGTGAAGTTGAGAGAGTGAGCAAGTGTTTTGGTGAGGTGAAAGATGGAGAGGTCACGGCGGAAGGAGAGTTTGACTGGAGTGACGGGGAAGCAGCCCGATGCAAGGGGAGAGAGAGTGAAGGTGAATAAAGTGAAGTTGAAAGATGGAGATAATGATGCGTCGGGAGAGTGAAGATGAGATGAAGTGAAATTGAAATATAGAGACAAGGAGAATAGGGGCACGGGGCTCAAAGTGGAAAAAAGGTCAAGTTAGTGTACTCAACTAATCACAGAAAAAAGTCTGAAAAAAAAAATCTGTTTCTAATTGCTTCCACCTCATCTCATTTGATTCCACATCATCCCATTTGGTTGCTTTCCAACTAATTTAGTTTTGGGTAGCCTTCTATTTTAATTTGTGTGTGTCAGTTTTGGTTCCTATTTAAGTAGGGATATATGATTAGTTTGATAATTATTATTTTGTTAATATTGGAATTTTATAGTTAGTTTTTGGAATTTTGAATGATGTGATTGTATGAACATGTGATGAAATTTATTTTTTAATTTTTTTTATTCCACACCTGTTTAACCCCCGGTTTAACTCCTATCTGACCCATTAACCCTTGACCCACTACCTTGTCCGGTTCAATCACCGATCTAGGTTTGTGTACCTTGACAATTATTAAAATATCTCCCTTACCTTCACCTCCCTTTGTACCAAACAAAGCTCATAACCTCCCATCACCTAACCTCATCTACTTTTAATTAACCTCTCCTTCCCTCCTCTTCTTTGAACCAAACAAGGCCTAAGTCGCGACTTGACCTTGATGAAGCCTTGGTCGTTATGGGCTCTCGAAAAATTGTGTAAATTTCGGATGGGAATGCACTATAGTGGTGCAATCCGGGTCGTGTTCACTTCGAGCAGCCTAAATGATTCTATGTAATCTAAGTGACAAAATCGTATGGGAAGATAAAAAAATTGGGGGTTGCGTATTGAATGAAATTGCAGAAAATAGGACTAAGTTAGTTTTGGATTTTTCAAGTTATAGAAAACTAGAGATCACAGAAACAATAAAATGAGTAAATTGAAAACTTAATATATGGAATTGCCTTTTGGAGTATTGATTAAGCCTTCATCACTTCAAAAAGTATAGGAAAACTTACTTTGAAAACCAAATCTTAATTAGTTTAGAAAACCTTCCAAACTTAGTTGAGAGCAGTGTGTTAATGAGACTCTTGACTCAAAAGCTCACAACAACTTCAACTAACCTCAAATTTAGCTCTTGGTTGATATTGTTAAAATGGTATCCATGACTCAAACACAACAACCTATTGTGCTAACAGTAAATCACATTTAATCAACACCAAACTTGGATTGAACCCAACCAAATTCATAAGACTAAATGAAGGATTTTCTTTACAAAACAGATACCAAGAACAAATTTCATCATCTAGTCCACAGTAAAATTCAGAAATTCTAACTAAGAATAACTGCAATGACATAAACACAATGGAAAGGATGAAGTGAAGCTCCCCAATGGAAACCCCAAGCTCAGACTCTCTCAAACTCCTCAAGGCAATACATTCTAGCCTCTCATAGTCTCTGGACAAGCTGTTGCAAGTCTTGAATTCTTAGCCACAGCCATGGATAATGAAGGAGGACGGTGGATGAAGCAAAAGTGTGGTGGAATAAGGTGTAGAAATGTCTCCCAATCAATGATAGGGGTGGGAGAACTTCAAGAACCCTCCTAGAACCCTAGGAGACAAGAATGGAAAGGTTTTAATGGGAGGTGACGACTGGCATTCGATTTCCCCTTCCAAAAATTGCAATCCAGAGTATAAAACCTGATTCTATCTCAAAGGCACTTAAGTCGAGACATATACTCATTTAAGTTGCGACCTAGGAGCCAAAACGCACAGCTCCACTTAGTTGGCCAATTCACTGCAATTTCTTCAAAGATGAGTCCCCTTGAGACATTTTCCTCTTGACTCCTTGACTTGAAAAAATCATTTAAAGTTCTTGTAAAATCTAATCCCAACTCACTAATGAGAATTAATTAAAATAATGCGCAATTAGATATTTTTATCTTTACAAAAAATACTTAATGATAATTTAAATCCATAGAAATATATTACTACAATTTACATCAAAACATGTATTTTAAACCAGTTGATTCCTCTAAAATCATGCAATCAAACATGAATTACTGTAGTAAAACTTGGTTAAATCAGACTTCGCAAAAGGGGTTTTCGACCTGTTTTATCCCATATTTTCAAAGACAAACTCAATTTTCCACCAAAACTTCAATTGATTCATTCATTAGTTGAGTAGCATTGGTTCAAGGATTGGGGAAGGTAGTTTTCATAGGTTAGTTCCATCCATTTTCTTTTCCCTCTCTTCTTTTAGGTTTTTCATAGTTTTTTTTGTTTGTTTTTTGTTCATTTTCCTCAAGAACTTAAATGTCAAGAAGGGTAAAGCTAGGGCCTCAGAAGAAGAGCCCCCAATCCAATTGTCAAGTTCTGAAGTAGCCAAGAAGTTTGGCAATTGGGGAGCAGTCCAAGAGCAATACTTCTGTAAGACTTAGGAATTTGAATTCTATTAGAAGGCTATGGACATAGTTTGCAGAATTGATGAAGAAATGGACCAAAGTGAATTTAACTTTGGTTTGCAAATTTTACACTCACTCTGCTACCATAGACGCTCTCGGGATAAGTTGGCAGAATTAGGACTTCACTATTGATGAAACAGACATTAGCCGCTTTTAAAGTCATGGGAGTTGAAGATGTAGGGTGGACTACCAAGGGTAACAAGCAGTTCTGTGAAAGGAAGTATATGAACGAATAGGCCAAGATCTGGCTCTACTTCATGACCTACAACATACGTAGTAGTGATAGACATGGTGGTGATAATCAGGGACCAAATGACACCAAAGTAATTCTAATGTCACCATGGAGGGTGCCATTCTGTTGTATCTTCTTATGCTCTAGAAACCGATAGACTTGGCAGTGATAGCTAGGGACCGAATGATGCATTATGTCAACAGTGCCAGATCTTTACTAGCATTCCCTCATCTCATCATTGACCTGTGCAGGGAGAAAATGATCGTAGAGAGGAAGATAGATTTGACCCTGGCCCCTATCACCACAAGGGTATGCATTGCTCCAAAGCCTATTGCTAAGGCGGCAGAGTCCAACAAAATCCGAAAGAAGGGGAAAAGGCTAGCTGTGGAGGAGCTAGAGGAGGAGATTGAAAAGGGTGGTTCTTGCATCACCATGGAATTGCGAAGCGAGCATATTGCTATCCTGACTAACCAGGTGATCTCCTTGAGCCAACAAGCCAATGCCAATGAGTTCTGTAAGCAACGGTTCATGGACCCACTGACCCTAAAGATGGCTCAATCTCTCGGCATTGAACTCCCTCAAGGGTACGAAGAGGCCTTTTGGCAAAGTTCCAATCCTGTAACAAACTTCTTTTCAAAGGGGCCGAGCCAATCTTTGGGTCAAATGGGAGTAGCAAGAGAAGCAGCTGAGGAGGAAGCAGCAGTAGAAAGAGCAGGAGAATGTGATGCCTAAGTCTTTTGTGTTTTTTTCTTTTGTTGTGTTACTATTTATGTACATGGAGGTTTGGTTAAACTCAGTCTCATGTGGATGCTATTTGGTTTCAATATAATTGCTGATTTTGTGTTGCATTTCCTTTGGCCATTCTTTTGTTCTCTTTACCAATTCTTCATGCAGTGTGGACACTTCTATGTTTAAATGTAGGGGGAGGATATTTTGAATTCAATGATTGTGGTTCAATCTGTTCATTCAATTGTGTGACTCAATCTTTCATCACTTATCTCTAGCATTGAGTTCAATTTTTTGTGATGAATTGCTGCATATTGGATCAATTTTTAAGTGTTTGGATGCATATTAAAGAGGTTTCGCATGCTAGAGTTGCTAGGCTTTGAAAATTTTCACTCTGTAGCTCTCTATGTATGGTAAGTTACAACTTATTTGTTATATGTTGCGACATAACAATTTTTTTTAAACAAGGGGAAGCTCTCGATACATTATAGGTTACGATTTATAACATAAAGTCACGACTTGACAGCTGAACCTTTTCATGTAGTGTTTTTCTCTTTGCTTTAAGTATTACTGTATAGAAAACCCTCTTGAGCTACTTTTGCATTGTTTTCAAGCAATTTCTTAGCCTTTTTAATGCAACCTCATTACATTCAACAAAGAAAACCATTCCCACCTTGAATTTTTGGATTTCTAAACTTTGGAAATGATTGCTTAAAGATTGCACAAGTGCTTTTGGGATCCTTGTATATTATTTAACAAATTCTTTTGACCATTTTCAAACATCATCCAAAGGTTTGCTTTTGTGGTAGATGTTCTAATACCATATGATAGTGCATGTCCATTAGAACTTTATGTATGAGCAATAGAGATGTAAACCCTTGTTGGAAGGATACCTTTGAGCCTAAATTCCTATATTGAGTGATTATTCATGTAGTTTGCATTCTCTAGAACTTGTTCTTATTCTTGGTCAAAGCGTAACATGCTTTAATACAATGAGCATGACAGAGGCATTCATTTCTACACCTTTTTTCTACCCCCAAACCCAAGTCCAAACATCATTTATACCCTTTGTTAACCATTTTGAGACATGCACCAAGTGTTGTGTATGCGGATATTTTTAGAAACTCAAGAACATCTTGATAGAATTAAAGTTGAATTTGTTCATAAAGAAAAGAAGCATGCTTATAGTAGAATGCCATGACTCCCATTTAAGAAAAATAAAAGAAAGAAAGAAAGAAAATAAGGGCAAAGAAAAATAAGAAAATAAAGCATTCCAAATAATTCTTCTAAAGCTTCCTTTGGTACTTAGATGTTACTCTTGAGTCATTGATCGATAGCATGCATACACATGACACTTATTTCTTCTTTTCACCTATTCCATGTGGCCACTTCGATCATTACAAGCCATAAAGTCCTCTTGATTCATTGTGTTGATGTAGAAATAGTGGAGATTTAGAACTATTACAAGCTTATGGTAGGGAGCTTTCTACTTGAATTTTGAGTGAAACGAACCCCAATGAGGAGAGATAGAGATTTAAAACTTTTACCCCATGAGCAAATATCTAGTGTTTATGCATTTAGAATCAATTGTGCCTTGTAGCTAATTATCTGGCATTGCTCATTGTATCATTCCTGTGTTCCTATGGGTGTTGTTTGATTGGGTCTTGAAATCATTTTTGAATATGCTAATTTTCTCAATTGCCCCTGTACTTTCTTGGGAAGGATTCTAGTCTTTGTCCAGAAGTACAAATGTTTGAGTGTGGGGGAGTGATAGAACCCAATATTTAGATGGTTTTCTTCTTTATTTTTGGGTATTTTGTAATACTTTTACCCTATCTTGCATGCATTTATGTTTTTTTTGGTCTACATTGATTCTTGCATTGTAATTTGTTGATGTAAGGGTAAAAATGAGTAAATTATCTCATCCAACTGTAAATGCCCTGAACTTCAATGTTATATTCTTTAACAAGGCTCTTTGATTTTGTTGTAGGCATTTGGAAGATATCTTAAAGTCTAAGAATAGTATTGAAGGAGCTGCAGTTCATTGAGAGGAAGGAATGCAAGTCAGGAGGTGCCACTGTGTCTCAAGGGTCACAATGTAATCAATTAAGTCATGACTTTGACACAATTCCAGAATGTTGTGCCGGTGCACCAGGTTACAACTAAATCTATTAAAGTCATGACATAAACATGGTATAATTGTGACCTCAGAGCATAAAAGTGCAGCTTTGCGTTTTGGATTAGGTCAGCAGTCACCTATACCTAAGGAGGTAGTCACCATATAAGGGGGATCTCCCATTCTGCAGTTTTGGCAAGTTTAGAGTCTTAGCTATCCTCTTTGAAGCAAAAACAATTTTTCATCCATTTTCCTCCATTTCTACACCATTTTCCAACATTCTACACCGATTAAACCTTCCCCATCTCCTTCTTCTCTACATGTCCATCCCTATTTTCACTCCTCTCATGGCAGAAAGTACCTATGGTTGCAGCTATATCTCTAGATCAATGAGAGGCTTAAACTATGATTACACTAATCTCATGTTTGAACACTTGTAGAGATTGCTAGAGTTAGGAATTTCTACTACTATGTAAACTATGATTACATATTTGTAATCTTGTGATTAGACTATGTATTTAGATTGGATGCTAGTTCATATTGATTTATATCTATATACTTCTGTTTAGATTCCTTGTTTCATTTAATTATCAATAACTGTTGACAGTTAGATTGTTACTTGGTTTTTGTGGATAGGATTTCAATCCATTGAGAGCATGAGCATCATCCATTCATTTACACTCTAAGCGGTTTTTAACAATGATTTAAGAAATGTTAATTAACTTGGATTCAAGTGGGTTTTCATTAATTAAATCATTGGACCTGAGTGATTGCTTGGGGTATTTCACTTAGACTTAAAGAGATATAACTCCTATATTAAATTAAGAGCAATGAAAGCTGAATCTCCATTATCAAGACTCTGTCTCATCACATACCCCATTTAATCCAAATATATCTTCATTATTTGAAACACCAAAAATATTTATTTTCTGCCTTTTCCTTTTTGTTGCACTATAGTTTTCATTAAGCAAAACCCTCTTTCATACTTAGTTCAACATGTTTTTAATTGTCAATTTAGACTAGGATAATCAATAAACCACTCCTCAATAAGAATGATAGGTTGCCCACTATAATATGTTATTTTGGTGCAATCATCTTGTATCGAACCGGACAGCGACATCTCGGTCTGATCATAAGGTTAAAAGACCCTAAATTTTCAAGAATGTATAATTAGTTATAATGCATGCCCATGAGTGGTTATTGATGTCAAATGTATTATGATAATATGTAAGAGTTGTAAATTGCAAGGAGAACTTGCAAAGTGCAAGAGAAGGTAAAAAAAGTTCAAGCAAGGAAAAATTACATAAAGGTGGCAAGTCTCTAACTTATGTATTTACATTGCTATTGATTATTGTTTATGTTTATTGCCATGATGAATGCATGATAGATACCATGTGACTTGTAAATCCTTACTTTGAATGCATGGTTGATGCCATGTGACTTGTGGATGTGCCTTGACCTAAGGTGGGTCTAGTGGCTTCAATATGTTATGGAAAACTTGGATATGTTGTAATTCTTGTTTTATGTAATGTTATGGAAGATTGTATGTTAAACTCCTACAATGTTAAGCATGAGTTAAATTTCTTGTAAACGTATGAAGCATGCTAAACAACTATGTAATATTGATGTATACATAGAATGGTAAAATTATGTATGCTAGAAATGATTAAAAAGGTCTAACACCCTTACCAAAGGCTCAAGTTGAGGTAGTGATAAAATAGGGCATATGGAATCCAAATGGTGTACAATTTTCCAAACAAATAATACACATTTCAAGCTTTAAAATGAGCTAAAGTTTGTTAAATTTGGATGTATATGTAGAAAGTAATGGTTTTTCAAAGTTAAGGACTTAAAGAAAAAAATCTAAAATATTGAAAAATGACCAAATGAACAGTACATGTTCATGGATTTTCTATATTAATTGAGCAAAGAAATGGCCAAGTAAGTATTCTTTCCCTATAGGTAATTGTATAATCTTTAATTAGAGACTTAATTCACTTAATTTAAATTTTTCTAGAATTAGTTATAAATTTTTAAAATTGACCAAAATGTCAAGTTACTAAGTGAATAGTAGCCCAAGAAGAATTTTTGAAATTTCACTTGGTTTGCTAATTCTAGTTTATGGAAGGCATTCAAGTGGTTTAGAAATGGTCTCTAATGTGTGCTAAAATAAGTTAAGGGAGGTATTACAATGAAACCATTTTTTCATTCTTAAAGTCTAGAAAGTTTTTTCTTCTCCTTTAAAAATAGCCCGAGTAACTTGCCTAACTCAATAGGCTACCTGAATTAAGATTGAGCCACACCGGTTCACAACCAAGTCATCCTAGTTCTAGTTTTTCCTAGTTCAACTACTTGATCGGACCCATTAGGTGATTGGGCCACCGATTTCCAAGCCAATTGGGCTGATTTGGTCCATTTTTTTCCAACATTGCTTTTTTTTGTCAATTTTATCATGCCATATAGTAATTGTTTACACCTTTGTGAGATTTCAAGTTTAGGATCCACTTGTATCTCATTTCCTCTAACATCATGCACAACCCCACTTCTTGCTTTCCTAGTCCATCACTCAAGAATGTATTGCCTTGGCCTAATTATCACATCTTTTTGACCGATATACTTTCAACACATGATATCCCAGTAGTATTAAACATTGCATAAGTGCAAAAAAATTGGATTTACATTGGGTTCTCATCAACCTAAGATTGATGAGCACCAAATGTCTCATCATTCTTTTTCAATTTTGATTCTAATACTTTCAAACTTTCACTTCTACCTAATACAATTTTTTCTTCTAGATTCATTCGAAGTATCAAAATCAAAAAAATCACACACCTTCATACAAAACTCTTGCAAGCCAAAATGTCACAGAAAAATTGCAATAAATGTGATATTGCTTCTATCATTATACACATGCATAATATCGTTCTTAAACCATTTCCCAACCATTTAACAACACAAAATATTCCTTCCGTTCAATATCAATTTCGTGTAGCAAACATGTTGCAAATTAAGTATAAAGTTGATTTATTGCACTTACCTCTTCCAATTTTTGCTGTTTCTTGCCTTTTCACTTCAACCCCTTTTCAAAAACCTCACTTTAATCTCTTCATCTACAGCACCATAGTAAAAATTACACATATTAAAAGAGAGAATAGAGGTCCTAGATCAATTGTATGAAAGAAATTAGGCTTGGAACCACTTCCTACCTTGAATTTTTAGTTGAAACTCCTCTCTTCTATTGCTCAAAGCCTACGATATGCTCCTCCTTCTTTTCTCTCTTGTGCAGGTCAAAAATGGCAGAAACAGGGGCTAGAAAAGTGTTTTAAAATCTATTCAAGTCACTTAAAACTTGTAGGGTCTTTGCACTAATAAAGCAATTTTACTCTAATGTAATCTACCACTTATGCTAATATCTCTTCTAGATTTTCTCCGTTAAATAAGAAGAGCACAAGTGTCACAAACATAAGCCCACAATCTCCTTTGTGAAAATGAGATTACTTTATGGTTGTTTAATACGATAACTTTCTTTCGAAAATATTTTCCAAGGATTTTCTGATCACTTGACCAATATGGTGTCATTAAAAATTCTCTTAATTCCTCTACGTCTATTATCATTTTTCTTTCCTCAATTCCCATTCTGAATGTGTCTTTAATTAATTTCTAAAGAAAACCCTATTTAAGGATTTTTCCTAGCCTTTTTCTTTGATGGGATCCAACAAGCCCATTCAATGCTTCCTTAATTCTCTTGGCTCTTGCCCTACAATTGGTTCACCTAGAATTTGTAATGGCACATTTAAATTTGATGCATCTTGTTGGATCACATCATTCCCTCTCTCCTCAAAGAGATTCGTCCTCAAATCTTCAGCACGTGAAGAAAATAAGGTTCAAATGCTTCTTAAGGATAAAAATCCATTGGGTGGCTTCTTAGGAAACATGTCTAAGAATACTTGCAACACACTAGAATCAGAATGAAGGGAATGATCAACATCATTAGTAACCAATGAATTATCCTTGTAATAATTCAAAATATCACTTTTCTTACAACTCTTTTTATACTTCTTTTCACTCAATTTAAAACTCTCTTTTTCACTCTCTTTATTTTGAAAACACTCTATACTTTCAATCTTCTTTTCTCCTTCAAACATAGCTTTTCTATCTATAACAGTCTCACAAAATCACTCCCACTTATATTTTCACTATTCTTTTTATCATTAAGGAGATCTTTTTCAATCACAACATCAGTACTTGAAATAAGAATTTCTTCTTAGATACATTTGTTTTGCATGATTTTCATCATTCAATTCTTCGTCAACCACAAGATCAGTACTTGGAATAGGGTGGTCTTCTTCTATACGTTTTTCCTCAAGATTTTGAATATTTAATTCTTCCTCCTCCTTGGTTGTCTCTATAACAAGGGTAGCAACCATCACAGGTTCAATCTCCTTTAAATTGATCTATCTTTTGAAACTTCTTGTTGCTTGATTTTGCACTCATGCTCAACAACTAGAGTAACCAAATCTTTGATATCCATGTAGCTCCACCACTTCACAAAATTGGCTAATTCAGGATTAAGCTCCCTTACAAAACGATCCTTCGTGGCCCTTAGAGTTTCCTTCACACAAGCTCGTATCATAGCTAACTCCAGCTCTTGAAAATATACATTAACACACATGGAGCCTTGTTTCAACTCTTTCAACTTCTATAAAAGTTTCATTTTGTCTTAGATTTGTGACTAGACATCCATTGATCTACATCATCAGTTATCCTTTGAAGACCTTTTAGTAATATCTGGAGATCCTTCAGAAGTTCTTTTTCACCATACATGTTGTACTTTTGTTTCAATCTTTGAATTCCTCTTAAGGATCTTTAAAGAACTAAGAATTTCATAAAATCAAGAATGACACAAATTATTCAAGAAAAATCAAGAATGATAAAAGATTGTTCAAGAATGTCACGAAGATTGTTCAAGAATGACAAAGATATTCTTTTCTTTTTTAAATCTTTTTCTTTTTTTTTCAAAGAATAAATGAAATCAACCCCCAAAAAAACACAAGAACAAAAACTGAACACAGAAATCCCAGAAAACACACTTAATTTGAAATGGATAAAACTAGACCTACAAATCATGGATTGAAATAAGTTCAAAACAAATAGAAAGATGAGACTCTGAACAATGAAAAAGACTTATTAAAAGTTGAAAAACAAAAAATAAAAGGGACGAACATATGGAAAGAAATTGAAAAATGACTGGAAAGAACAAACATAAGAAAAGACAAAAATAAAGAATGAAATTTAAATTAAAAGAACAAAAAGATAAAACCTGAGTTTAGAACTGAAGTTATAATACCAAGATGATGTGAACTCAAAGGGAAAGATCCATAGCCAATCTGAAATATTCGCACCCCAAGAATACTAAACAAAAGGTTAATAATCCACTTGAACCTTTGAACACAGAAGAACGAGGACCCTAAGTGTTGGAAGACGCCACAAGGATGATCAAATCTTGATAAGTCTTTAGTTCAATTAAGAACCCTAGAGAGAATCCACTCTCAAGTCTGAAGTTACAAGAATGCAATTCTTTAACTCAAAAACATCATCTATATTTCAATAACCTGATTTCAATAATCAGGAGTACAATGTATTTATAGAGATTACATTCTGAAATCCTGTCTTAAAAATTTGAAATGCAATCTAAAAAGGTAAAAGTCAAGTTTTGAAACTAATATATATCTTAAAATCTAGGGATAAGGATATTTAAAAAAATATCTTCTATTTAATCCTATCTATTTCAAAATACAAATTTTCGCATAAATAAATAAATAAAAGATAATAAGCATCTTAGGCCTAAAATGTGATTATTTAGGCCCAAATGAGTCCTCCTATGTATAGCCCATAGTCCAAGCCCCTTAATTTGAAGCCTCCAAGCCCAAAATATGATCTATAGATCCATTTTTAGCCCAAATCAAATTAATGATGTCATTGCAGTCTTCATTCTCAGTTGTTGCTCCAAATACAATTTCCTTTGTTAAAGCCTCTTGTACAAGCCCATTCAATGCTTCCTTAATTCTCTTGGCTCTTGCTCTTGCAATTGGTTCACCTGGAATTTGTAATGACACATTTGAATTTGATGTGTCTTGTTGGATCACATCATTCTTTCTATTCTAGGAAATTGTTTCTGACTTCCTCTTAGAAACAATTCTATAAATTACTACAATTTTGAATCTATTTTACCTAGGGCTGAGCAAGCAATCTACAGCTTGCTGGACTCGCCCGAGCCCGGGGGTGAAATTGCCCGTTTAAGCTAGCCCAAAAAAAACCCGTAATGGGCGGGCTTAAACGGGACAGGTTGATAAATTAAATGGGCGGGCTACGGGCACACCCTCAAGCTGCCGGTACCCGCCCATATATATATTTATGTATATTTTATATTCATTTTTCTTATATATTATTAGCTTTTGACTTGATGCATCACTAGCTTATTTGGTTTGTTGGTAAAGGCATTCATCTAAACCCATAGGTCTCCCCTTTGATTCCCACCATCCACTCATTTAGAAACACATTTTTTAATCAACCTTCATATAATATCATAAATAAAAATCAACTTGACCCACTCCCAGCTTGAACCCTCTCGCTCTCCACCAAACCACTTCTCTATTTTATCCTTAGAACTTAGAAGCTACAATGGTCCTCACCCAAAAAAACCCCTTGCCGTAAGCTAGATTTCCTCCTCCTCCTCCTCCTTCTCTCCTGTTGTCGCCACCTCCTCCTCATCATCCTCTTTCTCTCTTTGTTCTTTCCTCTCCCCTCCACTCCCTCAGCGTCTTCCTTCATGTAGTCGATCACCTCCATGTTGTCGCATATCAGTTTTGAGAATGCCATCAACCACCTTCACGCTGCCTCCTCCTCCTCATCATCCTCTTTCTCTCTTCATTCTTTCCTCTCCCCTTCTCGCCCTCAACATCTTCCTTCACATTGTCGGCTTGTCGCAGATCAGTTGGGTTAAGGGTGACTATTGTAAGCTCCATCATCTTTTTCCATATTTTCTCTTTCAGATCTGGGTCTATTTGTTTCTTTATTCTGATTGGGATTTGTATGTCTCCCTAAATTGATTTGATTTGAGTGTCGAAGAAAGAAATATTTGTTGCTGTCTCTGGGAAATTTTTTGGCTTGTCTGGAATACATTTGCTTTGCACCTTTTTTTTAACGGTTGGGATAAACGGGTTTGCCCGTTACCCACACAATTCAACAAACCCGTTTACCACGGGTTTAGAAAACCCGTACCCGGGTTCTAACTGGGTATGGGCTAGGCCCATACCTGGTAAGAAATAAACGGCCAGGCTACGGGTTGACCATCGGGCTAGCCCGTCCCGCCCGTTGCTCAGCCCTAATTTTACCCCCATTCTTAAATTAGATATCTGAGGCCTCTAGATTTATTAATTGTCATATTTGACTAATTATTTATTAAATAGTTAAATCTTAAATAACATTTAAAATTCTCGTAAAGGTTATTTTTCTCATTTTAACTTAAACCGAGACTCAATTAATGATCACTTAAACTGAAACTCAATTAATGATCAATAAATTTTTCTTTATCTTTTAGTGTCTTGTGAAATTTTCTGATATTTTGGTCAACCTTTGACTATAATACCCTCGAGCTCGAGCAAGATCTTCCAATGCAATGGCCATCTCCTCAAGCTCTATTCAGAACCGGTTGAGCCGGCTTGACGCCAGGTCATCCCTTTCCTTACTCTTTTACATTTCGCATGTTTTACCTTTTTCGCATTGTTTTATATGTGATTGTGCTTGAGTTTTGAAAGGGATGTGCCAGTAGAGTAGCGTCTATTTGCTGTTGTCTTTGTTTTGTTTAATAAACTTTCCATGTTTCTTTGATGAGCCTATTGTGTTCTTCCACTAGCACACACTCAATTGCATGATTTCGTTTACCCATCTAGGAACCCCGAGCCTAGCATGTGAGTGCGAGCTCCTTAGTAACTATTGTTTTAAGTGGTGCATGAGGAAGAGGTAAGTCAAGGAAGGTCTCTTCCTTCGCTGGCCTCCCTCACCTTGCTCATACCCTTCTCCTACCTTAATTTGATTTTGTGTAATGATTTGCGTAGATTCTCTACTGGTTTGCTGGGCTTATTTAGTGAGTTAAGCTATTTTGGAGGTTTGCTAGGGGTGTTCTTCAAGGCTGCTTAGTAAAATGGTCTTGGTACCATTTTAGTAGCGACATATTTGATTTTAGTTGCGACATTTTGTGTTGAGCTTTTCTCTTTGCCTCTATTATGTCGCGACTTATTTTGTAATTAGTCGCGACATATAATGCTTTATGTGCTGACATTAGTCTGCGTTTCAAGAGCCCTAGATTATTTATATTAGAAACCCTCGGCTTGCAGTTCATTGTCCCCAGCTGTCGCAACCCTCCCACTCCAGCCATTACCTTCTTTCCCTCTCCCACTCAATGGTTGCCTCTATTCCTTCTCCAATTCATCTGTTACAACCCATCCCCTTCTCCTCTATTTATACCTCTCCTCCTCTCATTCTCCTCACATTGCATACTTCTATAGTTCTCAAGCGTGGGTGATTTCTCTTGCTCCTCTCTTCCTTTTCGTTTTCTTCTATTCTTTCTCTCCATTCTCTGAAGGTATTCCTCTTTTCTTCCTTCTGTTGTTTCTAGTTAGTTTTATCTTCTATTTCCTTAGTTTTAGATTAGGAGTGTTGGTTTATTATCAATGCTACTGTGATTGTCGATTGAATCCTATTTTTAAAACTTCATTCTGGAATAAAAATAATTTGATTGTTAAAATTCCACATCCCCACAAGCATGGATGATTTGAAACTTATTTTTTTCATAGATTTTGTGATGTATGTCATGACATACTGTATACACATCACAACATAAATCTTTGTAAAAGCTCTCGATACGTTTTACGTCGCGACTTATCTTGGTATTAGTCACGAAATGTATTACCAGAAAGAGACTCTGTTTTTGTTGCATGGCCAAATTCGATTTTTCTCTCAAAACTCAATCGTTCCATCACTGACCACATAACATTGGTCTGATAACTAGTCCCATAGGGTAGTTCTCAATTCAGTTTTCTGTCTGTTGCTCTAGATTTTTATTGTTTACCTTGGTTTCTCTGTTCTTTTCTGTTGCACCAAGAACCTGCGAACCGACAGTGGCTCAGAGGGAGAGCCCCTGGTTCACTTGTCAAGGGCAGAGGCAGTAAAGAAGGTCAGCAGCAGGGGGCCATCCAAGAGCAATATTTCCCCGAGACCCATCAATTTCAGTTCTATCAGAAGGCTATCGACTTGGGGCTCGGTGAACTCATGAAGAAGAGGACCTCTGCAAATATGACAATAGTTTGTTAATTCTACATACATTCTGCCACCATAGGGGCACTTGGTATAAGTTTTTGGAACCAGGAATTCACGATCGATGCTATAGACATCCGATGCTTCTACAAGTTACCTGTGGTTGAGCGGTGTCAATTTCAACGCCTCAGGATCAATCTGGATCTTGTTCACTGGGATGAGGTGTTCACAGTGATAGGAGTAGAAAATGCTGGGTGGACCAAGAGGGGCGAGAAGCAGTTCTTTGAAAGGAAGTACATGAATGAAGAGGCAAAGGTCTGGCTCAACTTCATGACCTATAACATCCGGCCGCTCGCCCACATTTCTGATATTCCTGTTGAGGGGGCCCTACTCCTGTACCTTCTCATGATCGGTCAAACGGTAGATATAGCGGTGATTACTCAAGACTAAATGCTACACTGTCTTAACAGTGCTCAAGCCTTGCTGGTTTTCCCTCATCTCATCATCGACATATGCAGAGCCAAAAAGATTATTAAGAGGAAGGTAGATTTAACCCTGGCTCCTGTTACCACGCGGATGTTTACTGCTTCGAGACCGACCTCTAAAGCTACTAAGTCTAGTAGGAGCAGAAAGAAGGGAAAGAGACCAGCTATGGAGGAGCCCAAAGAAACTGCTGAAGAGGGTGATACTAGCATCAATCTCAGTTCCCTCAGCAAGCAGATTGCCATTTTGACAGATTAGGTCATATCCATAAACCAGCAGATGATGGCAAATGAATTCCGACGACAGAGGTTTATGGATCCTATAATGCTTCAAATGGCCAAATCACTCCAAGTAGACCTTCCCCCTGGTTTTGAGGAAGTATTCTGGTAGAGCTCCATCCCTTCAACTTCTTTCTTTCTAGCGGGACTGGGTGAACCTCAAGGCCAAGCGAGCCTGAAGCAGCAGGGGGAGATGCAAAAGTAGGAGTAGGAGAGGCCAAGCCTGAAGGATAAGTGGGTGAAGAGGAATGATTTATTTTATGTTTTCTATTTTTCGTTGAGTTTTTGGTTGTAATTGACTTTATTTCTGAACTTGGATTTACTGGCTACGTTTTAACTTGTGTACTTCATTCTGAAATACAAATGATGGTTTACCTTGTGTCTTTCCTTTTCAACTGTGGTTCTCTTTCACATTATTTCATCCCTTCGATTCTTTATGCTTTGAGGACAATGCATTGTTTAAGTGTGGGGAAGAGGAATTATACTTGTGATGTGCCCCATTCATTGTTTTGAGAATCCTTTGAATCCAATTTTTCATCATCAATCTTCAACGTTGAGTGTAATTGTTCTGGGTGATGAATTGCTGTACATTGGATGAATTTTTAGTATTTGATGTATATTGAAAGGATTTTGCATACTTGAATTGTCAGGCTTTGAAAATTTTTTCAATTTGGAAACTTCGGGGGTAAATGTCATGACATTTACTTTAAAAGTCACGACATGAATTCCTCTTATGCTTGTACTTGCTCTCGGTATAATTTTGGTCCCGACATTCATACCAAATGTCGCAACATTGAATTGAATTTTTGCATCTGAGTGGTTTTTCTCTTTGCTTTGAAGCATTACTATGTGAAAAATCCTTTTAAGTTACCCTTGTATTATTTTCAAAGCAATTTCTTGGACTTTTCAATTCAACTTCAGTGAATTAAACCAAGGAAACCATTCCCATCTTAAATTTTTGTAATTTTGGCTTTTGAAAATGATTTTCTTTAAGACTTTACAAGAACTTTTGGGATTCTTGTATGCTCTTTAATGATTTTCTTGACCATCTTCAATTATCATCCAAAGTTTTATTTTTATGATAAGTGTTCTAATGCTTTATGAATAGTGCATATTCATTGAAACTTCATGTATGAACAATGGAGATGTAAACCCTTGTTGGAAGGATATCTTTGAGCCTAAATTCCTTTTATTGAGTAATTATTCAGGTAGTTTGCATTCTCTAAAACTTGTTCTGGTTCTTTGTCAAAGCTTCATATGCATCGGTGTGCTGGATAGGATAAAGGCAGTCATTTCAAAACCCTTTGCCAAAACACAAACCACTTAATTTAAAACCTCTGTTCACCCCCTTGAGCCTTCTTCAATTGCAAGTTCCAAAGCATGTTGGTTCGTTCGTATTCCAACTGCATTATTACTACTGTAATTATAGCGTGCAATTTATTCTCTTGGGTTGGAAGTGCCAAAGTTGTGTCAAAAAAGAAAAGAGAAATATGCATATGCAATAATGGATCCATAGAATTATCAATTTTTCTATATAAGGCTAACTCCTTGGTGGTTTAGAGATTGAAGTCTCACTTTGCAAAAATCACATTGAAAGGCTAGTTGGAAAATAAATATTGGATATCAGTACTTGCCCTATTTCATTCTGTCATCCATTTCATTCAGCCTTCATCCAACATTACAACCCGTTAAGCCCTTTTGATTTGGCACACCATTGCATTCTTAGTGGAGATAGTAGAACCATTACAAGCCTATGGTAGGGTGTTTTCTACTTGAATTTTGAGTGAAAAGAACACCGATGAGGAGAGATAGTGAGTCAACATCTATATCCCGTGAGAGAATCCCTGATGTTCATGCGTTTAGAATCAATTGTATGTTGTAACTAATCATTTGGCATTGCTCATTTTATCATTTTTGTTTTCATAGAGGATGAGGGTTGATTTGATCATAAATTTATTATTGAGCATGTTGTCTTCCTCATTTGTCCTAGTAATTTCTTTGGAATAATTCAAGTCTTTGTCCAGGAGTACAAAGGTTTAAGTGTGGGAGAGTGGTAAACACTAATATTTACATGGTTTTCCTACTCAATTTTGGGTCATTTTGTAGCTTAATTACCCTGTCTTGTGTTAAGTTGAGCCTTTCTTGCTTTTATTGGTCATACATTGCATATACAATAACACAAAGGGGAAAATGAGAAAATTATCTCTCTTAGCTATACATGCTTTTGAACTTTAGTGTTTGATCCTTTAACAAAGTCTTTCTTGTGTTTGTTGCCGATGTTTAGGGGAGATATTCAAGTGCTCGAAGATGAAACTGAAGGGAATGTAATTCATGACCGAAAGAAACATTCAAGAATAGTGCCACTGGACCCTTTTAGTCGCGACCAAACATAATAGGTCGCAACTTGTTTGTAACTTCTGAGGCTCTGCTAACCATAAAGGTCACGACATGTTTTATAGTAGTCTCGACAGTATGCTGTTTAAGTCGTGACATATATATGTTTAAGTTGCGACCTACTCATGTGGAAATGTTGCTATGCATTTTGGGATTAGGTTAGCAGCTGCAATCCAACGAAAGAAAGAGGGAACAATCACAAAAATGTACCTCATTCTACAAATTCAGAAAGCAAATCTTGGAGCCAATCTTTGTCTCTGAAGCTACTTTCCATTGTGCAGATCTCCTTCCATTTTCCCAACACTCCATCTCCATTTTCATCTCCCAAAACTGCCCTAACCTTCCAATCGCTCTTTTCTGCATTTCTTCCATTCTCATCTTCATCTTCTCATGGCAGAACATAAGGGTGATTGCTTCTGCATCCTTGGAACCATGAGAGGCTAAAATTCTAGCCTCTTGGTGATAAAGAGCAAGGCTTTAGCCTAGAGATTCATTGGGGAGTATTCCTAGCCTAATCTTGTCTTTGAGTGTTTGTAGAGATATTTTGATTTAAAGACTTCTGCTGTTATGAAACTGATGTTTACAGATCTGTGAACTTATGATTTGGCTATGTATTTGGATTGGTTGTTGTTTATGTTGATTGGAATTTCTATATTTCAGATTTGATCCGTTGTGTTCACTTAGTTATCAATGATTATTGGTGATTAGTTGTTCATTTGGTTTCTGTGATTGTGATTGCAATTCATTGAAGGCATGAGCACCAATTATCCCTTTACATTCTAAGTGGCATTAAACAATGCTTTAAGGAATGTTATTTGACTTGGATTCAAGTAAATCACATTGATTAAACCATTGGACCTAAGTGATTGCTTAGGATTTCTTAATTGAACTCAAAAGGATTAATCTCCCGTATTTAAGTCAAGGCAAGGAAAGCTAAGCTCACATCGCTAAGAGTCTATTCGTTATATTCCCTTTTAATCCAAAATATGTTTTCAATTATTAAAAATACCAAAAATATTTTATTTCAACTGTTTGCATTACATTATATTTTCTCAAATAAAAAACCCCCTTTTTATATACTCAAGTTTAACATGTTTTCAATAACCAATTTAGCATAGGATAATCAATAAACCGCTCCTCGAGAAGAACGATTAGTTGCTCACTGTACTACATTACTTTTGGAGTTATCATTTTTGTATCGAACCAAAAAGCGACAAAACAGTGTCCGATCAGTACAACATATATATATCATGTTTCATAGAGTAGAGGTTTATTATACATTCATCCAAAAGTTTACATATGCAACATGTACAATTTTTCCTTTCAACATGGAAGTCACCCACCTTTAGTCTTGCATCTCCTTGCCCTTCCCTTTAAAACTTTGGCCTAAAAGTTAGTCATTAGAAAGAATGAGATTTTTAAGAAATCTCAATAGTAAATAACTCTAACTAACAAATTAACATGTATAATTATTAATATGTAACATGAATATGTCATGAACAACATTAACAACACCTTACGTCCTCACATTAACATTAATTGCACAAAGCCAAGGCACATCAAATTTTGCATAGCTTCAACCATACATTAATCATGGCAAAATAACATTAACAACAATAATCAATTGCAATGTAATGTAAAAGTTAGAGGATTTGCTAAATTTTACTCTTAGCTTTCCAAGTGACTTTAATAGCTTCCCACATGCACTTTGCAACCTCTTCTTTGCAATTCACACTCCTACACACATCATAATGCATTTGGCATCAATAACAAGCCATTATCAATGTATTAGAACACCATTCAAGCCATGAAATTTAGTCTTAACAACTTAGGGTTATAACTTTCTAACTTTGCCAAATTTGATCTTAATGCTTCCAAAATTATTTCCTCACTTCTACATACACAATTTTTCATTCCAAATCCATTGGAAGCATTAAAATCAATAAAATAACATTCGTTCACAAAAATTCCCTGCAAACAAAGACAATCCAAGAAATAGCCAACAATGTGATTTTTCTACTTCTACTACCACACACATGCATAATCACACTCCTAGACCATTTTCACATCATTAATCAACATAAAAACATTCCTCCCCCTGTATGAAAAGTGTTGGCTAGCAGCAATGGGCAAGGGTTTCATGTCATAATTTCAAAACAATCTCCAATCAAATCAAACCAACTATCAACATGTTGCAAATTAAGCATAGAGTTGATGAATGTCACTAACCACTTGCAATTCCTTCTCTTTACTTTCTCTCACTAGCCCTCTTTCAAGACAATCTTGAAACTATTCAACCATCACCATTGAGAGAAAAGTAAATGATGAAAAGGAATAACAAGGCTCATAAACAAGTTCTATGGAAAGAATTAAGCCTAAAACCACTTCTTACTTTAAGATTTGGCTTGATTTTCCTCTCTTCCTTCTTCTTTATTGTATCCACGGTTTTCTCTCTCTATTCTTGGTGTTGGCTGACTTTTTGGGGCTGCAATGGATTCTTAGAGATCTTTTAAAAAGGTGATAACATGTGCTAAAAGTGGTATGAGGTTCACTTGCACTGATAAAACAACTTTACACTGATATTGTTGAGATAATGTTTTGATAATGATAAACATATTTTTGCAAGCAATTATGATTTAGTTTTTCAAAACTCAATGTTTTTCACAAACACTATATGTGACACTCGAGTATTAGTGAAAATGTGAACAATACTCGAGTATTGAGTTACAATACTCGAGTATCGTTGAACAAAATCTGTTTCCAAAATTCAACACTTTCAATACAACTCGAGTTTTGGTAAAAGTGTTGACAACACTCGAGTATTGAGTCTCAATATTCAAGTATCAATGGCCAAATCAGTTTTCAAAATTCAACACTTTCAATAGGACTCGAGTATTGGTGGAAGTACTAACAATACTCGAGTATTGATTTTCAATACCTGAGTGTCGAGGGACAAAATTGTTCTCAAAACATAACACTTTCAAAAACACTCAAGTAGTCATAAAAGTATTGTCAATACTCGAGTATTGAACAAACAATATTCGAGTATCGAGCTGTTAAAATCATATTTGAACTTCAATACTTTCATAAAAAACTCGAGTATCTGCAAGAGTATTGATAATACTCAAGTATTGTGAAACAAAACTAGAGTATTGAGCTTAAAACCTTCTTTCTAAAAATGTATACTCTAAAGGAAACTCAAGGATCAAAAGAAGTGCTTACTTTATCTCTCAAAACTCAAGTATTAGAACATAGAACTCGAGTATCGAAAGCCAAACAAGGTATTGCTTTGAGAATATCACATTAAAACTCGAGTTATCTTTTCTAATACTTGAGCAGTAACAACACTTTTGTACATACTCAAGAATCATTGAGAGTATTATCAAAAATTGATTTACAAACACTCGAGTATCACTGGCAGAACTCGAGTAACTCTCTAGTTTTGTCTTCAACACTCGAGTACCAACAAAAGTATTTCTATATTTCATAACAATACTTATTTGAAAACTTGAGTATATATTAAAAGTATTGTAAGTACTCAAGAATCTTCAACATAACTCAAGTACTTCAACATAACAATGAGAAAAGGCTAAGCTTCTTTGGCAACAACACTCGAGTATTGTACATTCATACTCGAGCACTCCTTTTACTAACAGTATTTCAAATTGTCAGAAACTCATCGTTATTCTCAAATCTTTTCTTCTTTATGCTTCATTTATTTGAATTCACTTTGCACTCATAAATGTTCATTCTTTCCACTTAACAACAGGGAATGGGTCGTCTGTTTGTTTCACCTGAATACACTCAACGGATAAAAACTCAGGACACGATCATAACATGTGTCAGAAGCATTTAATGCACAACGTTGAATCGATAGGGATGAGAGTAACGGAAACAAAGTTCTTCCTAACGAAAATTTATTATAGCCCAACTATAAATTGAAGAACATTCAAGATGAGGAAAAAAGAGAACGCACCTTCTGAGAAATAGCATTTACTGATCATTCATTCTCTTCCTCTGTTCTATTCTCTCCTTCATAAATACTTCAGTGCTTAGCATTCAATTCTCATGAGAGAAAATTCTTATTCAAACCTGTAATTCTGTGAGTGTTATTCGAGATTAGGGAATCTTGAGTGGGTTAGTGAAAAATACGAAAAGAAGGGAAGTGACTTCTTGTTTTATTGAGTGAAAAAGGGGGAGATTTTTTCTTCCTCTGAGTGTAAAGTGATAGTTCATTGACATTAGTGAATTCGGAAAGCTCAAAGGAATCTGAGGACTAGACGTAGGTCAAGTAGACTGAACCAGTATAAATCTCTATGTACATCTTTCTCATCTCTTTGGTTTATTGTTTAGAATTGTGTAAAATTTTTATTAGACCAATTCACCCCCCCTCTTGATCAAATCCTATTTTAATAGATATAATCTAACACTTTGTTAAATATCCCTTCTTGTTTTTCTTCTTTAAACAAGAAGAGCACAAGCGGCATTCACATGCAATCCACAATATACTTTATGAACTCATGCAACTTTAGATTTGCTTTATCCAGGAATTTTTTTTCAAAAATACTTTTTAGGAATTCCCTGATCACTTAACTAATGTAGAGTCATTAAAAATTCTCATAATTCATCTGCTCATTACACAAAATTTTCTTACCTCAAATCTCTTTCTAGAAATGCCCTTAATCAATTTTCTTTCAAAACCCTAATTCAGGGATTTTCTAAGCTTTTCCTTTCCGTTCCAACAAACTATTTCAGACCTTACACTAAAATAAATTTTATAAAATGTAACATTTCATAATCTATTTTCCTTACTTTAAAACAAAATTTTTGAAGCCTCTGGATAATTTAAATAATTATATTTGGCTAAAAATTTATTAAATAGTCAAATATTAAATGATTTTTAAAATTCCCGCATAGGTTATTTTTGTCATTTTAACTTTAACCAGACTTCAATTCCTTATCAGTGAATTTTTCTCTACCTTTATGTGTATGAGGTTATTTTATGATATTTTGGTCAAAATTACCAAAATACCCTACAACTTTTTCAAAATGACCATCATACCTCTTACTTTTTCAAAATAATCATTTTACCCTTATTTTTTCTACATTTTGCAAAATGGCACTTTACCATTCCTTTTACTTTCTATTTCCATATTTACCCTTCTTTTCATTCTCCGGACCCTTAATTAATCTGTAGAATCTCATTTAGCCCATATTTCCATCTACAGAAAATTGTGTATATTACAATGGGTCCACAACAATTATTTAAAGCCTTGATATCCTAATCATTTATTTTTTTTATTATTGAGACAAAAAATTTAAATCACTCAAACTGCAGTATTTTTTTGTAAAAAAAACGAGTGTATTATCAGTGTCATTCTTGAATTATCGGTCTATTATTTATTATACTAGAAAGACATATACATTGTAACTTTGTTTGGGAACACACATGTTGGAGCCCCAATCATGCACAACAGTAAGAAGTGAAATGATTCTCTCTGCAGAAACATGTTTTGCATTGTTGGAATTTGCCTCTAAAAGACGTTGGGATATATCCAGTAGGACCCAAATCCAATGTGGGTGGAGACTTGTGATATAGCCATTATAATAGAAAGGTTCATATTATTAGTATGTGCATGCATGGGCAGCTAAGAAATAACAAGAAGGAAAGAAACACATTTTCCTTCTCAAAAACTCTTGGTCCCTTCCTCATGGTGAATTCACTATATATTTTGATCGGAGTCATATCAGTATTCTGGTTTCATGTGGGTATTTTAGCGAGTTAGTCAGATTTCACGTAAGCCTAAATTCCTTCATGCATGATTTGACACTGGGACATAATATATTAAAATAGATAACAAAAGCCTTCCCGAACTAAATTTGGCTGGAAATTCTTATACTTTTACTGAGAATATATGTTTATGATTTCATATTAATTTTTTGAATTAAAGTGTAAAAATATCTTTAAACTTTTATAAAAAGAACGTTGAGCATCATATACTTTTTAAAGGTATAAAAATACTTATGAACATTTAATTATGAGTAAAAGTGTTATAATCGTTAAATATAAGCTAATATTTTTATAAGTTAAACTTATTACAAGTGTGTCACTGCGTTTTAAGTTTAACTTTATATTAGAAAGATTCAAACTATGATTGTAGTGGCAGTAAAACTAAACATCTTTGTGAGTTAAAACTGTGAAAGCAGATATTTTCTACGTGAAATCAAGTATAAATTTAAGCTGAATGGTAAAATTGAGTTAAATTTTATGATGATAGGTCGCTTCACACTTACAGATGATAGATTGCATATGAATCCTTAAATAAATTTAAGTTATTTTTGTGGATGGAATTTTATAAGAACGGATTTTCTAACAATTCTCTATCTAAATTCTTCCTCACGGGTTGAATAGTGACCGAAACCACTTGCAAGCTACATTGATTAAACATGCCAACCGCGTGTTGGTGCTTTCCTTTTGTCAATTCAAGTGGAAATGTGGAACATCTCACTGATGAGATGACCCACATGTACCACTTCTTTTATTGCAGTCGTAGAGCTCATATGAGGGGGAATTACTGTATAATCTTAAATAAAAAAATTAATATTAGTAAGATTTTCAGATGTTGTTAATGGTAATTGTTTGAGTTGTCAATGAGACTTTATTAATATTAATTCTCTTATTTAAGACCCTACAGTAATTCTTTCTAATTATAAATCATTTATCAATAACATTTTCATATAGTAAAATTTAAAATCACAACTCATTAAAGGGTTCCACTACAAATTTGCCTGTAAGTTTTTACCAATAAGTAATAATGTTGTTTTGAAAGTTTTTCAAAAATATTATTACTCTGAAAATTTTAGAATAGAGTAATATTACTCTTACAGTTAAAAAAATAATGTTTACCGTTAACATTTTTAATAATAAGGAATAATATTACTTCATTTTAAAAATTTTAGAGTAATATTGTTCCTAAAATAGTTTCAGAACAACATTTTTTTTAAATAAAACTTTTGAAACTAATTTATACCTTAATCCGTATTAAATTATAAAGTAATTTATTATTAACTAGATGAACTTTTTTTTTTTTTGCTGAAAATTAACTAGATGAACCTTTATTAAACCAGATGTATGAGTTGGTCTAACTATTAAGAGAAACAACTTTATCCGTGAATCCAAAAAAGCTCGTTCTAAGCCCTACCCTTGCTTATGATAACTTCAATTATACTTGCTTTAAACAACCTTTCGTTCATTTAAATTAAATTAAATTCTTTGATTGAGATATCAGTAGTGCCGCACAGCACATGGTGAGCCCTAGGCTGACCACATTTTGTTTCCTCTGGGATAATTATAACTAAATCCTAAACAAAAACAATGAAACATTTTATCAGTTTTATTTGTAAGTTAAACTCTATATATATTTTTTTTGCCCAAAAAACTCTATATATATATAATTATTTGTTAATTTTAGGGAGAATGACATAAAAAAAACTCGAAAATATAAAATGAGAAAAAGATGGACAAAATTGCTTAATGACATAGACATGTCACATCTGAAATTGGGATTTTCCAAATTCATACAAAAAGACACAAATAGCCCATAGTATTTTCTCCAAAAAGTAACAACCCTTCACTGGCCATTGGCACCATCGACAATCGGCCATCGGCGTCATAGTCCCCGTCGGCATCTAATCCAGCGGTCGAATGGCTGCCGACCATCTCATTCACAATTTTTAAATAGGTATTCACTACATTTTATTATATATTATCAACTTTAGACTACTAAGTAACAAATCTATATTTTCAAGTCATTCACAAGCTTTTCTAGTTATCCCTCATATTTTGTTATATGTTATGAACTTCTTGTTTACCAGATAATCAATCTACACTTTTAGGTCTTTCACGAATTTTTTTAAATCATTTCTCACATTTCATTAGTTATTATCAACTTTTTATTTATCAAGTAATCAAACAACGCTTTCAAATAATTTACAAGTTTTATATAGTCACCTCTGCATTTCATTAACCATTTTTTCTAATTAACAAATCCATACTTTCATATTATTCACAAATTTTGTATAGTTATTCCCTACATTTCATTAGCTATTTCAACTTTGTTTTTCAATTAACAAATCCACACTTTCATATCATTCACAAATTTTGTACTGTTATTCCTCACATTTTATTATTTATTACTAACTTTAATTTTTAAAGTAATAAATCCATAATTTTAGGTCATTCACAAGTTTTATATAGTTATTCTTCACATCGAAAAAAAAAAGAATTATGCTTGTTATTGTAATTACAAAGTTCCTAAGTTTGAGCAGTCATTAACAATTTTTCAATCAATTTTAACTATTTTGGAATAGCAATTTACAACATGATATTGTACCTTACATACTTGGAAAAATAAGAATTAGTGAATTTCGAAGTTCTTAAATTTGATTAACTACTAACAATTTTTCAATCGATTTTACCCATTTTGGATTATTAATTTATGATACGTGATTGTACATTACATAGTTGGCAAAATAAAATTTAGCCTTGTAATTGCAACAGAAAAATTCTTATTAACAACTTTTCAATTTACCCATTTCAGATTAGCAATTTATAACACGCGACTGTACATTGCATAGTTGACAAAAATAAAACTTAGACTCATCATCGTAATAGCAAAGTTCTTAAACTTGACAAGCTGTTAACAACTTTGCAATCGAATTTAGCCATTTAGAAATAACAACTTACAACTCATTGTTATACATTCCATACTCGAAAAATAATCTATGCACCTGTACTCGCACTTAAATTATTAAATGAACAACTACAAACAGTAGGGAAAAAATATTTACTAGATATTGCTATTGATCATAACATAAGATTAGCAAATTTTTGATAGCAAATAACCATTTCAATTTAGCCATTAACAAAAAAAAAAATCAGCATGGCGTAATAGTAAATTCCTAATACTCCAAAAGTTCATTCTCCCCCACCAGAAACATAGCAACCAAAGTCAGCCACCACTGCAAATCCATTTTTTATCTGAAGTCAAGAGGACGATTGCCAAAAAAAATCAAATCCATTTACAGAAAAGAAAAGAAGAATTAACTTAACATTCTACCAACAAAAAAAAAACACCAAAAGATGCAGCCACCACTGTAAATCAAATGTTTATTTGTTGTGTTCGCTGATGGAGACGATGAGAGGCAAGGCATATGATCTGATACATCCTCCTCCTCTAGCATCACCATCGCGCACTGTAACATCCCAATTTTCAAATGTAAATATTAGCTTTAATTTTCAAATGAGGAAAAAGGTAGAAATCTATCATTTTAAATTTAGGTTGAAATGATCAAACTGCATGTAGAATGACCAAGTTGGCTGACAACTTTTTGAAGCCCAGTGACAACTTCTGTAATGATTTTAACAACATCTTCATTTGGGTTTGGATGCCTTTATTATGAGTTGGTTGACAATATTATTTAATATATTAATCACTTTTGTAAACGAAATGACAACTTATATAATAATTTTAATAACATCCACACTTAGATGCAGATGCCCTCATTCTAAATTGTTTAATAATATTGCTTAACATAATGATCATTTTTATAAACAAAGTGATAGTTTGTATAATGATCTTAACAACATTTACATTTGGATGCAGATGCTCTCATTTTTAGTTGGTTGAAACATTCCTTCACATTTTAATCATTTTTTTAAACTTAATAACAACTTCTGTAATGGTGTTATATTATTGAAGGTTGATTTGTTCTTTTTCCTTAAATATTGAAATGATATATTCCTATTTTTTTTTATCTTTCATCTTGTTTATTCATAGGATTTTTTGGGGATTTTCAAATTCAAAAGGTATTTTTTGAGATTTCCCCATTAATATATACAAATAAATGAACATGTGAATCATTAGTTATTTTTATTTGAGACTTATAAGAAATTATCCATTTTTTCTTTGACCAGGATGTTGATGAGTTGAAATTACATTTTTTTTTCTCAGTTAAAGTGTACTCCCTCTTATATATTCTTAATATAGTAGTTAGAAGGATCCACAGTTACTCCACTAATCCTTAATATATGACCTCACAGAGAAGTTGGTATTGGGCTTAAATATAAAACCTATTTCCTATGTTTATTAATTTTTTTAAATTATCACTATTAATACTCTTAATAACAATCAATTGAGAGATTGAGGAAATTCTTTTTTTTTTTTTGAATGGAAAGGGAGAAATTTCATTCAAAGAATCAGAAAGCATACAAGTCAAAGAGGAAAGCGGGAAAACAAAACACCAAATAACAGAAAATTAAATGCTGGGTACAGGACGAAGGTAACTATCCATTGCTTGAAGGGAATGAGTGGTGAGAGCATCAGTGGCTGCAATGGTTCCTGCAGGGTGGAAAGATTCAGTTGTGAAGAGCCTTTTGTTCCTGATAGTCCATATTTTCCATGTGAGAATGCCAAAAAAGAGAATTCAGCGGTTAGAGGCACATTTAGGATTGATGTTGTCAATCCACCATTTCTGTAGAGGGGTTGCAAGGAATCGGACAGCAGCATCCTCGGGAATAACAATCTTCCAGCATGCAATAGCGAATGGGCAT
>QFDD01000308.1:0-51541 GCA_006871305.1 Vachellia collinsii | reverse complement strand
TTGATTTTGTGGGCCCTCAATCTTCCCCACAGGTCCAGCCCCTATGCTCTCTAGGAATGTGCCTGTCTTTCACCTTTCTTCCTTCTCATTTAATATTTGTATCCATGAAAATTGTTGAAAAATCCTCGCTTGAATGTTCATTGCTCGAATGTATGCAGAATTTGTCTAGCCACCCATATCTTTGAGTTGATGCAACTCCACTTTAATTATATGCAATTTTAAATGCAAAATATAAAGCATTAACATAAAATAAAAGAAAGCTGTATTTATTGAAGACGACTTTACCCGTACAAAAATATGGATCTTGGGTATCTTCAATTAATAAGAGATTAATAGCTTGTTTAGTATTATCTTTTAAAAAATGATTATACGTAATCCGATATAAACATATGAGAGGAGTTTTATCTCAACTTACATAAAAAAAATTTAAAAAAAAAGTTTACAAACAAGCTCTAAATATTTCCATAGTCATCTATGGGTTTCTTCTCCTTCACTTGTTGTATTATCAATTTAACGCCACAGAATTGCTACAATATGGGCACACCCATAAATTGACCAACTCTATCATAGTTTCTTTTGTTTTTTTTTGTGTGTGTGGTGATATTGTTGAAACTAGCTTCTTTCTTTTGTATAAAGCATGCGGCATCTTCGATCACATAAACTAACATTTTATATGATATGAGGCCCATTTCATGTTAATGTGGCGGTCAAGGCAATCGTGTAATTTCATTTTCTCAAAATTAAACATCGCATAAGATTTTTTTTTTAAAGAAAAAAGTCGAGCCTACAGTTAATGATTGATTATGCTTTAGGTCTATTCCTCTTATATAGTTGCTTTGCAGATTGTTTTAAAATGCTAAAAAAAATGGCATTTTGACATTGAAATAATTCAAACGAGCTTTATCTTTTAGTCATGTTCTTTCTCCAATTATTTCGTGTTTGGTATGAAATTACTTTAAATTTGAGTATTGTGATAAACTTATTTCCTGGCACACGAAGTTCAATTTTTTTATTTTTATATAGTCAGCCATAAAAAGGAGTTCAAATCTTTTACTTCACTTACAAGGGTATTTTATTTATTCCACTCAACTTAAACATACTTACAGAGCAATCATACTTTTGACGTTATACTAATATAATTAATGGAATAATCCTCTTGTTCTTGATATAAAATTCAAGTTATGGTTTAATCTTTCCATTAAGTGTATTTTATATTAAGAGTGAAAGAAGTGTGATCTTACTCTACATCCATGAGCAATGGTTGACCACTAAACCGTGATCAAATCAACGAATTAGGCAGGCCAAGTTTCTAATACCTCATCCAGTTTTATATGTAGAAATTAGATAATTAATTTGTATGTTTTTAAAAATTAATTAAGTTAAATATTTGTAAAAAATGTGTTTGATTGTCTCGAAAGACCAATTTTCCCCATAATGAATAGAAAAAGTTTAGGAAAAAACTTATAAATTTAAAAAATAAACTGTATTAGAATATTATATTTAGGATAAACAAACTCCTACATTAAAGTGAGCACATGTTGAGCACTAGCGATAAGTATAATAATATGAAGGGGGAAAAAAAAAAGAGTACTACTTTGCCTTTTGGGCCGGAAAATAATGTGGAAGCCTTTGCCCAGATCCCATAAATAACAATAACAATAGTAAAGGTAAGAGTAAATTCTATGCAATGAGATATTAATCCATGTCTAATTGTCCTGCGATTTGGATTCAACGTGCACATTTTATTTTTCATGCCCATAAAAGTCCTCTTGATCCATATCAACCATTTATTAAGAGGAATCCGTTTGGTTTGATTAGAGGAAACATATATTATTGATCAATTAATTATTTAATTGATCCTTAATATAAGATCTAATTGGAGAATTGATCTTGATTCTAAATGTATAACTTTTTTTCTAATTTTTATCATTTCTTTTAAATTATCCCGATTGATATTCTTTCAATAATAATCAAATAAAAGAGAGAATGAGATAATTAAAAAAGATGACTACGATGTTTTGAAAAAATATGATATACTAATTAATTAAAAAGACATCCATAATTTACTCAAATTTAGTAAATATGTCCTATTTATTGATCCACACCGCACAAATATTTGAGAGTTTTATGTTGTCCATTGTTATCATATAATTAAAAGATAATATGATATTAAAATTATGGCACCAAGCCGTTCTAAAATAACAATGGAAAAGAATAGTTGCCTTCATAATTTTTTTTCACAAAAAAGCTCTAGCTGTCAAAAAGCAAGATGAAGTGAAATTGACGAGAAAAATATCTTTATACTTCATTTCAAGGAATCAATTTTTCAGCATAAAAATTCAACATTTTAATTCCTATTAAAAAAGATGTTCATATTTAATATTTTATAGTATATTAAATCAAAGATGGTAATGTAGGCCAATTCATGATTAAGAGTTGGCCTGCCATGAATTGAAGGTTCAACGAATCAAATTAAAAAGATTTACCTTCTAACTGACTACCTTTTAGCCAACCCTTTGGTGAAATTTTACTTTTCTTTTTATTTTTGTTTTCAGATTTTTTTAATACAATATATCTAAATACTTAAAGTGAAATATCTTTTTTCACAAATGTAAATTATAAAAATATACTACAACTCAAACATATTTAATTCAAATTTCAAACAACACACATTAAATGTACACACAATACAAATTAAATATAAATAAAAAATCAAATGATTAACAATAATCCAATATTAATAAGGATCAAAGCATGGTAGCTTTAATGAATTTTAATTTTTTTTCCAAAAATTTAAAAAAGCATGTTAGCCTTCAGGTTCATAGATTAGCTTGTTGTAGTTAAAGGACTTGCATAAAAAATACCTGTAATTTTTCTAATCTAACCCATGTTTTGGCCGGTTGAAACTACGGGTCTAATAGTCCATATATTTTAAATAAAATTGTCTAATGTGATTAAAAAAGTAAAAATATCCTCACACTTTTGAGGGAATCAAGCTTGAAAAGCAGGCTAATAAACACATTTATTAACATTTCTAACAGGAAAAGCAATAAACCAAGGCAAAGGATTGGATGAAATCAAAAGAATATAAAGGGGATAACTAAGTGGAAGCAATTAAGGTTAAGGGAATAACAGTAAGCAAGAACAGAGTCAGGAGAATATTAAAAAACAAACTGGGATTTCACTCCAAATACAGAGCTCGTAAGGAGGTGAGCAGCTTTTCGCTGTGCACCTTTTGCTCGGGCTTCTATAACTCGTTACCACATATTTTATATATATATCCTCATTCAACACCATCCCGAAATGAAACAGTGAACGTTCCCTCACGTTTGCTTTACTGTCTTCAAGATCTAGCCTCCAAGTTTACTATTTTTCTTTTCTTTCTTTTTTCCTCTGTAAACCCAACTAAATCTCTTGATTACTGACATAATCTCGTGCCTGCTTCCACAAAAATTTAACCTTCATTCTTCTCGCCCACCTGGAAATCCTCCGTTTCCCACAGGCTCCAATGGGTTGTTTGGACCCAGGAACCCGTCATATTTGTTTATATTCTTTACAGATCATTTTCTATTTCCATATTTGAGCCTTCGCAAGAATCTCTACTCTGCTCCAGATTTTATTGGAATCCTCTGTTTCCTCTTTCTCAGGACGAAGGATTTGCATTACAGCCTCTTCTTCTTCTTCTTGTTCTTCTTCTCCAACCACCTTTGATTGGAAAGCTTTGTTTTTCCTTTCTGTCTGAGGTCTAGTGCTTATGTTGGCAGGTGTATGTTCAATGAAGAAAGCGGTTAAGAAGCTTAACGCCCCATTTACTTCAATTTCAATACATGCCTATTTTCTGATACGGTAACTGTACTGCTCTACTTTTTCTTCCTCTGCTTCTATCTACTCCTACTCTGTTCTGTTATGTGGTGGGGGAGCATGGCAAAGCTTCCCAACATGTTGTCTTTGTGGAACTTGTTGGTGTTGTCGCTGGCTTTGAATGTGAGTTTGATACTGAGAATGGTGTCTGATAGCCAAGAAGGCTACAAAGGCTCTTCTTGCTTCAAGAAACAGGGAGATGGGCATGTTTTTCACCAGACAAGTTTAACCATATCCTCCTCCTCCTCATCTTCCAATTTGGCTAATTCTTCTTGTGCCAATCATCCACAGGGAAACGAAAGAGTGATCAATCTTGACCAGTAAGTACAACAAAAATCGATTCTACTATCTATCAATTGGTCTTCTTAATTCTAGAACTCGTTTCATTTTGTTTCAAAAGGTACTCTCTAATTTGCCGGTGATCTAACAAATGACAGTGATACTTCTCAGAAGGGGAAAAAATCTCCGGTTCTGTTTTCATGATTAAATCATCACAGTACATCTTATTACTTTTGTTATTATTAATATCATCATTATCAGGTTCAGGGTCAATTTCTGCGTCTGTGCTAAGCTACTGGCCTATGTGGCATTATATTATCGCTTACGTCTTCAGTGTACTGTGCCGTGCTCTGCATCTTCCTGCTCTAGTTCTCGGGGAAGACAAGGACAATTCATGGCTTTAATTTCGATATACCCTCAAGGGTCGAGTTTTTAAACTTGGGAATTATGAAAATTCGACCCGCCTTTTGAAAAAAAATAAAAAAAATGTATCATCATCATCATGTCACCTGTCTGTTCCCGAGTCATAGGGTTGGAGAAAATTGGTGGGGAATTAATGGGCCAGCACTCACCGGCGCTACACACAAGTGCTTGTGCTAGCTTAAAACCTAACATAGTAGCAACCAACCACCACCATGGGCGGTGCTCATTCACATTTCAATATCGTATAGAGACTTGTGTATATAATAAACAACTTATCCGTAGAATCACTTTTTGAGTAGTATTTTGAACAATAGCAGCGTTGGTGAAGAAGGGATTATAGAGGATTTTGGTGGGGGCCATGTGCATGAACACAACCTTTTTCGGCCACTGTTATGACCTAAAATACCAGTTACTCAAGTGCGCCTTTGGGGTTGTAGTCTGCGTCCCAATTGTGATTTACACTCAATTGTAGCTTTCTATGTGTCCTGTTGTGCATTCCCTTCTCTCTACTTTTTTTCTCATGTGGGTCGTCTGTATTTGCCACTTTGTGATTGTGGGTCCAAACCTATTCATTCTTCTTTCCCTCTGCATCCCTCAGCCGTTGATATCATGTCTCTATCTAATCATTTGTTTCCATGATACACAGAGAGATCTGCTTTGCTTTTCTTTTCTTTTTTTCGTTTTTGGTTCCTCCTCTCTCTTTATTCTCCCATGACCTTGCCCATACTGCGTCCTTCAACAACACTTAGACAATTTCTCACAGTATCTTCCTTCCCTGCCCCACCATTCTTTCATGCTTGTTGCAATCTACTCTGATTATTTCAAAATTTTCTACTGGAGACCATGGCTTTTTCTGGCAAAGATTGTACTGAGCCATAGGACCACCTCGTTTCAGCTCATAATACTGTGCCTGCCTCATTGTAATTTCAATGGGATGAGTGATGACACAAGGTACAGTCACTGCATACTGCATATTACACGCTCGATAAAAATCCAAAACCGGGTAGAATCATAAAAATCCACGCCAGTCATTCAATTCAATTCAATTTTATAATATTGTTTCATGTTCTGCATTGTCTAATGATCTGCTTACGAGCATTGACTTCAAAATGTTAACTTTGCAGCGGAGATCCGACAGTTTATGAGACATTTTGGAGACAAATGGGTGACAAGACCACAATTACAATCCCAGGATGGCAATCCATGAGCTATTTTTCCGATGCCTCCAACATTTGTTGGTTCCTAGAACCTGAATTAGCGAAAGAGGTGGTGAGGCTGCATAATGTGGTTGGCAATGCGGTCACAGAAGGTCGCCATATTGTGGTTGGGACAGGTTCGTCTCAGCTCTTTCTGGCTGCTCTTTATGCTCTGTCTCCTCCTGACGCGGCTGAACCAATCAGCGTTGTATCCGCCGCACCATATTACTCGGTGAGCAGACCTCAAAAGTTGACTTTAATTTCATATAAACTAAGATTGACGCCATGTGACCTATTAACTACTCACTAGATTTAACTTTTTTGGGATGCACATGTACGGGTTTCTTCATTAGCTTAATGCAATGGTTTATAACTTAAGAGAATATAAGCAAAGTGATGGTGGCGATTAATTATGAGTATATAGATCTTGTGGAATATGGGTAAGTAATTATTTAGCATAGTTGGCAGGGGATTGCATAATGCATTGCTTTAAATTCATTCTTCCCCATTCTCCGAGACTTGGAGATTTTTTTTAATGAAAAGGAAAGAGAAAAGATAGGCATGTTGTGAAAGAGGCACATATTAAATGTGGAATGCGACTTTTTCCTGACTTCCTGCCATATCTTGTGTATCTGCTTCATCCAGTGGTAAATTTTTCTGCGTCCTTGTGCATCCTCGACTTTCTGGTTGTTTGTCTCCATTAATGTCTGGGTCTATCTGCCACATATGCACACTTGCATACCTGCACCTGATCACATGGATGCTTATGATGACCATTTGCATGTGCCTAGCTGACAAAGAAATTACTTTTCCCCCCAAACACTTTTTGGGAAAATTTTGCGTACTTGAACACAAAAAGCTTTCACTCTTTAAGAAAAGTAAAAAGGAATAAAAGACTATAACTACTACTGATATTATTATTGAAAACAAAGCAGCAATATATATGTATACCTTGTGAGGATTTAAAGCAAATGATTTTTGAGCGGCCCTAAGTTTTTTTGTTATGACGGGTTGCAGCTCACAACAGTGCAGATTCTTCACACTGTTCAAGATTGGAAAGAAATTAGTCACCTGTCAGTAGTCAATAATTTGATCTATGACATATAATATTATACATGGTTCATCGAAGAGCTGCATTTTATGTCAGTGTCCGCTTGTTAAAGTTTGACCTACAAATGGCCATAGGCTTTTATTGCAGGCTATAGACCTTTTAACTGATATTAATGGTGGTTGAGGACTGAATTGATGAAGAATTTACTTGCAGTCATACCCATCAATGACTGATTACCAGAAATCAGGACTCTACAAATGGGCTGGCGATGCAGATAGTTTTGACAAAGAAGGACCTTACATTGAGCTTGTTACTTCCCCAAACAACCCTGATGGATATGTGAGGCGCTCTGTGGTGAACCGAAGCCAAGGATTATTGGTTCATGACCTTGCCTATTATTGGCCACAATATACTCCTATCTCTTCCCCTGCAGATCATGAGCTAACTCTTTTCACAGTCTCTAAAAGCACAGGCCACGCAGGAATGCGAATAGGGTAAATTCCATTAACAAGAGAGAGAAACTCCATTTTGGTCCTTGACAGATAGATAGTTCAATTTTCAAGTTTGCCCCCACGCCGACCGTTCCTTAGAATTAATTAGTCTCTCAAATACCAATACTTGCAATGTTTTCTTTTTATTCTTCTGTCCTCATCCAAAATTTAAAGCCAGAGCCAGACCTAACAATTCGATCACTAGAGCGGTGTGACTTTGCATTGGAGAGATCCCGGGTATGCATAGTTAAATTTTGGAGGAAGATAAAATGGAAAAGCAGCATTGTAAAAATGTTAATAATTGAGGGGCTGAATTGTGAAATATGTTGAGGACCAGAATGAAGGTTCACTTATCTTATCTGTCTGGGACTAAAATATACACAACCTTAAGCATTGTCCATTGAAAACTTTCACTTGATGCTGTTGTATAGGTGGGCTATTGTGAAAGACCAAGAGGTAGCGAAGAAAATGACTAAATTCATAGAGCTGAACACAATAGGTGTGTCAAAGGACTCACAGCTGAGAGCTGCCAAGGTTTTAAGGGCGGCATCCGATAGCTGCGAGCAAGAAAGAAGCTCCCAAGGAGGAGATTCATTCTTCAAGTTCAGCTACAACCTCATGTCTCAGAGATGGAAGCAGCTCAGAGCAGCAGTTGCACGCAGTGGCATGTTCAGTTTGCCAAGCTTTTCTCCTGCGTTCTGCACCTTCTTCACTCAGGTCCTTGAACCTCAACCTGGTAAATGACCTTCCACAAACTTGTGTGAACTTCGATGCTTGTTGGTCCTTAATCTTTACAATTTAATCGAATTTTGATTTCGATCTTTATAGTATTAAAATCGTAGTTTTTGGTCTCTATAAGATTGTGGTTTTAACCTGTTAGATTATGATTTTGCAGCTTTCGTTTGGTTGAAGTGTGAGGGGGGAATAGATGACTGTGAGAGTTTTCTTCGGGGGCACAAGATCTTAACACGAAGTGGGAGGCATTTTGGGGTTAGCCCCAAATACGTGAGAATTAGCATGTTGGACACGGATGAAAATTTCGTGCACTTTTTAGACAGATTGTCTGCCATACAATCATGAATGGATGAATCAAAACAGAGAGAAACGCAAATGTTTGTAGCATAGGGAGCAAGATTGGATTATTTATGTGCAACTAGGGAAACTCATGAAGACAATTTTGTTGATCCATGGGGGAAGAAACGTGCTCTATATATATAGATATATATTATATATCTACGAGCCTTGGGTTTCATCCTTTTCCACAACATCACTAATTTATTAGCCATCTTGCTTGGTGCTTATCTGTGCGGTTGATTGGCCAAATCCATTGTCCTTACATTGGTATTTGAGAGAATGGAAGAGTCAAACATTTTTGTGCAATCCAATCCATAGAGAGAGGGGGGGGGGTTCAATCACCAATGTCTTGGGACATTGGGAATGTTATGAGCATGATGACATTGGATGGTGCAATTAATTAGAGTTTCAAGATCTCTCGGCAAGAGATGGTATTTCATTTTTTTTAATGAAGGATATTTCAAGATTAAAACTTTTAAGCACGTGTATTATCTACTAGATGCAATTAAGTACTATCAAATACTAAATGTAAATACATCTTTTAACTAGAATTTGAACTTTATTGATAAATGGGATTTAATCCTCAAATGAATTCTATGACAACGGATTTGTGATGTTTTAAATTTCTAATCAGTATCTAAATTTGACCATCCCATGCCATCCAGGTGGATTTAGCAAAAGTGTATAGTCATTCATAACATGATAAATCAAGGTTTAAATTTTTATTGAAAGAAATATATATCAGTGTTTTGAATAAAATTATTTCTAAATCATCTTATAACTTTCAAATACATTTAGTTTTCAATGGCCCAATAAAGCAGATGGAACCCAAGTTTTAAATGGATCAATTTAATATTGGAATCTTGAGAAGTGATGGGCCTTTTGTGCAGCATCACCTTACAAACCCTCAAGAGTGACCCACACAAGAAACTGAAACAATAAAAGCACACTTTTTTTGTTTGATATGGCCTCAAGCTTCATAGAAGCTGAAGCTAACTCTTACAAGCATTATGGTTATTACAAATGTTGGCCAACATAAGGCCCCAACAACTTAGGAATGGTGTTTTTTCATGGCGAGTTAACCAAGATCAAGAGTTTTGATTCTAAAACCAGATTAATTACTCTTTGTTTATTACAAATTTGTTTTCATCGACTTTGTGCCTAAGGATTTAGTATAGTTTATGTTAATTTGTTTTGGGTTGTCAAGTTTAATCACCGGTGATTCAATCACACTACCAAAGTTCAGTTCTTCTAATGTATATTTATTCATTAAAAATGATTTATCAATTCAAATTACTATTATAAACCCTTTATCAACATTGTTTGTACTGTTTAGGGCCCGCCTTTCAATGTGTGCGTGTGTGAAGTAAATATATCTGTCTTTAAGCTGTGAGTACATGGATGGTCTTTGAAATATTTGAATTTCCACTAAGAGAATATTTACATATAGTGTCCAATGATGTATTGAATACTATTGTCTCGAGTAAAAAAATACATGTGTTTCAAAAAAATTATTGCCAGAACAAGCTATAGTTTCTTATCCATTGTAACGTAATTTCAGGCTTTTTTTTTTTTTTAACTCTGATGCCTCTTAAGTAAAATGGGTATTTATTACGCTGCATCTTTTTATTCTTATTTATGCATTTTTTTTACTCAAAAAAAGTTGTGAGAATATATACATATGATGCATATTGGGAAAAAAACGTGGAGCAGATCTCAAAATAACATTCTTCATTATTCATCGTCAATTTACAATTTAATATCTCTAAATAAGAATGCACAGCCTTTAAACGACTGCTGAAAAGTTTTAAAGGCAAGAATATATGATTGAAAAAGGAAGAGCAATAGTGAGGAAATAAAGCATCTCTATGATTCATATATAGGAGAAAGCTAGTTAGAAAAATTATATATTAAAGAGAAATTAAAAAAGAAGAAGAAGGTAGAATCTGTTTGACCCATAATCATAGGTTTGTTTAGAATCGAGTAGTGGCAACCATGACGGCCATCATCATTGGAAATCTATATATCATTTGTAATAATATCACAAACAAGAATGTGAATATTTTAAAAGGTATGTGACACTGCCCTTTATACGCACATAGGGCCTTTTGTGTACAAACTTTAGTGCATCTTATGACATTATTATGTAATGCTTCTCATATATATTCTCTCAACCCTATCAATTAGGTGTGCTACCCTATATGTCCATTAAGGAAAAATATTATCTTCCCGTTGAGAGATTTATTTTTATTTTAAATGTAAAACATCAATTCACTTTATCTCTTAAATTTATAATTTTTTATATCATCCTAATTAATTACATACACTAAATTAAAAGAGGTTTTTGTTGAGAGAGATAATGATTAAAATGAATACTTTAGAAAAACTAACACATTTGCAATAGATAGCTCACTTAACCAATTTTTTAATTTATGTAAATTAATCTATCTCCTACATTCACATCACCAGAGAGAGTGTTTTACATGGATTTGTTTAAAAACAGGGACATGTTTTCGTGTATATTATATCGAATCCTCATGAATTTCTTTGAAGTTTTTTCATCAATCATAGTTTTTATTAAAACACTAGCAAAGAAATTAATCTCAACAAACCTAATTTGATCCTCTTTTTCCATGATAGGCGGAGCTTGTGTTTTTAAGTGCATGTTTGGGGGAGCAGTAAAATCTTGGTTTTGAAGGAAAATCAAAGTTTTGAAAAAGCTGTTGACAAACATATCTCAAAAATGCATAATAGCTTTTGGGTCCAAAATCATAGTTTCAAAAGTGATAGACAAACATACTCAGATTTTTCAGAATAGCTTTTAACCGTTAAAATCATGGTTTAGGGGCGGAAACCATGGTTTTTCAAAAGTTATTTTTTCTAGCTTTTTTCAGAAGTTATTCTCCAAAATATATTCTCTGAAAATAACTTTTTCGTAAACCAAGATAGAAGCTGTTTTTCAAAAGCTAATCCAAACATGCTCTTTCAAAATAAGTATGTGAGAGGGATTTTATCTCGATTTGTATAAAAATACTTTAAAGTATTTTTGATGAAGCGATGTTTGATGAATCACTTTTGCAAGGGAACCAAACATGCACTATCGGTGAGAATCAAGCTTAAGACTTTAAAGTCCATGAAAATTTTTGTATAATGTAGGCCGTATTATTATTTTATATATGTAGGCTAGGGTCTTTATGCCAACTTATTTATAATTAAATCAAATAATTAAGAACTGGCAGAGATGTGGGCAATGATGAAATGGCGGCGTCAAATAATTGTTTGGTGCAAATGATTAAAAATTCCAAATGAAAACTCATCATCATTTCGTGGAATTGGGTTAAGCATGTTCCTGTCTATTTCTTAATATATTTATTTACAGAATGCTCTAGTGCTGAGGAATTCTCTTCTTTTCCACATACATAAATTGATAATAATGTGCTAATTACTTTATCAATATAACATATTGGTCAGTGATGGTGATCTCCTTTTGATCTTACACTCACACATCAACAGAAGTTATTCACACACACACACACATACACACATCTTGCATTATAACATACAAGTATGCATGCATGCATGTGATCAAGGCCTTCGATATAATGATAATGATGATAAGCCTCTGAGCTCACTCAAATAAGGGATTTAACAAATGCATGCATGACCATGTGTTATTAAAACTGAATTAAAACATACGAAGTCTCTACATTTCTCTCATGGCCAAAAGTCTCTACTTTTCTCTCGTGCAGCCGTCTATTATGAGAATAAGTATAATGGGGAGTCAAATTAAAAAATAAATACTAGCATATTAGGTAGGAGATTCCCTTAAACTTAATTATAGACTACATTTGAACTCGCTGATACGTAACTCATAACAATGCACTCTTGTTTGAGAGCTGACGTACTTGGTATGCTTACACCACATCTCATGCACTAATCTCTTAATGAAATCAAAGCACCAATGCTATGAGACAAATCTAAAGGTTGAGCAGACTCATAAAAGATTAGTTTATTGTAGAAGAGCCCTTTAAATTTGGAAACAACATTATTGCACTTGTGAGACTCTCAGGTGCATAAGAGTCATAACACCTTCAACATACAGAATTCAAATTTTTTTCATATCAATCTTTGTAAATTATAAATATCGAAGAATAAAAATTTTACATATACAACTTAATGCATTAATTTTGAAATAAATTAGATAAGTTTATATCATATAAAGATATAACACAGCATTGAGTATGACATGCATAGGGCTAGATACCTTATACCAACCCTGCCCCAAATGCAACATAAAAAATCCTATGGTTCTTTTTCTAAATCTCAATCAGACATTAATTTATTCCACCCAAATTAAAAAGAAAACAAATACCTCCACTCCGGATTTAATAAAAAGTAAAAGCAATCCTGGCCATAGGACATTGAGGAAAACTATTTAAATCATCGACCAGCCGTGTGGGACATTGTCTTCTTTTATCAATTTAATAATAATATTTAATTTGTGGAACTGTACCTTTTCTCTCAGTAATATATATGTTTTTTTTTTTTTGCCAACCTCAGTAATATATATGTATGATTATACATAGATATGATCCGTTCCTTGCACTCCCAAATGACATTGATAGCGACGCCTGCTACCCCTACTTGATGTAATGGAATAGATATGTATATCCAAAAAGAAAAAGTTTCCTGATTAGGCAAACTAATGAATTTAGTGTCAGTTTTTTCAGCCTTAAATCAAGGGTCAAATTTAAGGACTCGTTAGGTTTTAGTTTAATTTCTTTGTTTTTTTTTTTTTTGTGTGCACATCGCCCGAGTGGAGGGCATCATGTTTTTGTTTTATTTTCTTTAAAACACCTCCCAATATCTGTTCTGGACTTTCGAAATACAGTCGAGCCAGGGACATTCGTTTCGCTTTGGGAAACGGGTGTAGGGTTTTCACATACAGTTTTAACAAAAGGCAAGCTTCGTCCAGCAAAATCTTAACTGTAAGCCTTACAAAGTTTGGTCAGCAACCACGAATAGCATTTGACAGAATCAATTTGCAGCGAGTTAGAAAAATAATGTATCTGCACACTTTTTTTTTTGAGTGAATGTATTTAGAAAAATCTATTTGTACACTTTAGAGCCAAAAACAAGTCCCCAATTTTGGAGACTGTTTAAATCGTTGGGTAACGAATCGGCTGGTAGCGAGAATTTATTATTATACATTCAGTAGTTTCAGTAGCAGTTTTGATGAATCATGCGTTTCAAAAGACGAATAAGTTGCTATGTTCGAACGTGGATGGAGACACTTGCATGACACGCACATACATACGTACGCACGACCACGTATGCTTATCTCAATATGACTGACCGTAAATACTCTTTTGGCTTCACATAACACTCATCATTTCAATGAAAAAATTAAACTGCAAAATGAATTTTATACGAAGAATTAGAGAAGTATTAAGTACTAAAGTAACGTGGCAATGAACTTGTTTACACAAGTGTTTTTGGCTTTGTTTGGGAAAACTTTTGGAGAAGGCAAAATGCATTCCATAATTCAAAATGCATTTTAGATAAGTGAGCATTGTTTAATAATACATTTTGACAAAAGTCATTTTGAGCCAAAATGCATTCTAGAGTACATAAGTTGAAAGGAGAAAAAAGCTCATTTTAAACAAAATGTATTGTAGGTTACGACCTGGGATATTTTAGGTCACATGACACTCTAAACTGTGATTTATATATGTTAAGTTGTGACTTGGGACATTTTAACTATTTTAACATTTTATTTTTCCCTAATTTTACCACATTATATGAAATAATATATATTATTTAATAAAATTCATTTTTTTTAAATTATTTTTCACCAAAAGTCACTTTTACAATATTTATTCAAAAAAAATATATTTTAAAATGCGTTTGAGATAAAAGTTATTTTTTAAAAATGAATTGTAGCAAAAAATCAGTTTTCCATCCATTACCAAGGTGAGGTGACAGAATTTGTTTGCGGCCGTTTCAATTACCACATTGGAAACTGAAACGCAAGTCACGTGTTCCTATTCAATGAGGAGCGACAGGAAGGGCTTAAACACTAAAATCTAAATAAAACCCTTATTTGCAGTGAGAATCCCTTGTATAGTGGTAATGGCCAAATTATATAAAGCTTCCATGAAATTTAAATCGTGCACAAATAATCTCAGCACTCTTTGAAACTTAACTTTAAATCCCATAAACTTTAAAATATCAGTAGTCTTTTAAACTTCATTTTTTTTATGCATGTAATCCTCTCATACTCTAAGTTATACGTATATAATCTCCTTAAACTTTAAGCCATTTGTAAAATAAGCAAAACTAATAGTATGGGAGTTACCTGCACAAATGTATAAAAGTTGATGGAAATTATTATTGAAAAAAAGTTCATGATACCAACAAACGGTCGGTTAAAATGGTAAGTAGCTTTACTACTGATGAGGAGAACACATGCAATTTGAAAAATACACTTGTTAGGAAAGGTGAAAACCTTTATACTCAAAGAGTAGAAAAAATTTGTTTTAAGCCCAAAATGAATTGGGAATAGCATTGTAACTCACCCCAAAAAAAAATGTTAATGGAGCTTTATCATAGAGTTTCAAAGGTCAAGATGATTATTTAGATATGACTAAAAGTTTACCAACAGGCCTAGTAGTGAAAGGGGTTTTGGAGACCTTTTTGGAATGTAGTTAGGTTATACAATGCTTAAATTTAACTCGATGGATAGTTAAGTTTCTCTTTGTTCTCTTTTTCCTAAGAAGAAACACCCTAATTATTCAGTGAGGGGTTCCCTCCTAAAGAGATGCTCGTTTCAAAGGATTCTCATCTCTGTGTCGTGGGTTCACGTGGACATGAAGAGCTTTGTAATAGCCTAGCTAGGGATATAGGACCCCCCACCTTCTTCCCTCACAAGCTGTTTTTCCTCTTTGTCCTTTTCTGTAAGCCTCTCACCTATACACTGCTATATTTTTGCTCCAATACTTGCTCTTGCTTCTTTTTCACGTCTCTGTGGTTCAGTGAGTCAACAAGATTGATCCATACATTCATTCTGAAAAACTTCTACATCCATTCACAGCGTCACAGCTACTCTACAAGTCAGAAACAACTATACACACACTATACTCTTTTTTTCCCCCTATAGCACTTGAACAGTATGAGTGAATTTGCCTATGTCAATCTTTGTCTTCCTTCTCGGCTATTCCCATCAACAATAAATTATTGAATTGATTGTTTCAATGTCAATACTGTACGTAGTATAATGTAAAGCAGATATTGTGAGAGGAAAGTTGAAAATATAATAAATTTGACTGACCAAGAATTGCAAAGGAAAAGTTGAGTCCTTTGTTGATCTCGAGGAAATTAAAGCAGAGACGGAAAAAAGGTTTGATGAATTGGAGGACTATGGATAGAGGTGACCCTAACTATATAGCTCAATGAGACCCTGCCATGCCCTCGTGTGTGTTTGAGAGAAAGAGCCAAGGCTTGAAGCCTCAGAAACAGTCTGACAAAAGTGACAAAGTGAATACAGAAACAGCGGGATCATTGATATTAATGAAACCCAACACCCACGATCGGAGGATATAAGGATCATTTTCATCTCACGGGCCAATTCTTGATGCTTGTCACAAATAGTACAATAACGTTGCTTTCTTCTAAGCCTCCTTACTCTAAGAATACATGATTGGCAAAGAAAAACTCTAAGAATACATGGCTCTCCCTCCCTCTCATATCATTAATTTATGGGGAAACCCTAACCCAGTTCTTATTTTTTGTGTGGGATCAATCTCCAAAGTGTTTTATTAATTTGCAGATATGGCTGGCGTTGATTCTGGTTTCGATCAGACGATCACCAGGATAAATCTAGACGCACATCAAAATTTTACCTGTTTTGATGAATTGCGAGCTATCGGTTTGTCATAAACCATAAAATAGGGGGAATTAAAGAATAAAAGAAAGCTCGAGTTTTTTAATAGGATGATAAAGAAAGGTTGATTAAAGAAAGAAAGGCGAAAAAGGCTAGCTCTAGGAAATGATGAAACTACAGAGAATATTTTGATATTTAAAATCAGTGAGGGAATTTTTTTTTTTTTTTTTGACTTCTCTGCATATGCATGCGCGCGCAAGTTGTTGTTAATGTAGCTATAGATAGATATGAGGGAGACAGAGAAAGAGAGGCTTTCAGTTGTTGTGACTTTCTGTCCATGGTCTTACTGTTTTTACTGTAACAGATGGGCATTACTGTTACTCATAGTAACAGTATCGAAACTAACGTTAGGGCACTCTAGAATATTAATAATAATGTTGGAGAAGATTGTTACTCTTAAAAAAAAAAACAGAAGATCAAAGCCCTAGAGACAAGTTAAGAATTAATGCATCAAAGAAACGTGTGGACAAGACTTTTCTGGCATTGAACTATTAGTGTTGGTAGAAAGTTTGAAGTCTAGTCAACAAGGCTTGTTTGTTATCTAAGCTTTCAGGCAAATTAAGGTGTGACCAAACATTGAGAGAGATATAAAGGGTCGGTAAAAAGTAGAAAAAGTCTAAAGATATTATAGACCACAAGCGGAAAAGGGAACAATATTCAAATGAGTGGTAAGAAATGGTTCATAGTTAATTCATAGGCAAACAAAGTGGAAGAGGAAAACAAATGCAAGAATATATATATATATATATATATAGGGCATGAGCAGGGCTAAGCCTTAAACTTGAGCTTTAGAATCCTCTTTACACACAAGACTATGTAAATTTATACATCCCTTCCATTTTATTCTTAATCATAAACAATTACACAGAATGTCAATTCCGCATGCACCCTACGGCACATGCCAATTGCAATGCTCTTACATATAAATACATAAATTAATGAGTCTCTATACGTAATTACCACACAGTAGAGAGAAGTAGCAGTAGACAGAACAATGTAAATCTTTTATCAAGTCCTTAATTAATAGACTTCTTTATTTAAATAAAATTTAATGATGAATCGAAGCTGAAGGAAAGAACGGTGGAATTATTCACGGAATTATTGGTGAAATGTTTCTACTTAAAAAGTACCGGTCATTTCTATGTAAATTTTAAAACATAGATTTTGCCTGATTATTAAAACATGAGAAGATTGAACCTGAAATTGGTTTGAGAGAGACATGGCGTCAGGTATTAGAGAGCAAGAGTCCAAGAAATAAGGCTCCAGCTAGAGTCCATAAGTAGACATATATGATGTCAGATTGCATCAGATGATGGGGCTTTGGGCAGGTAAAGTAGAAACCCTAGAAAGGAAGGGTTTCTATTTCTACTGGTCTCTAATTCACAAATTACCTCCTCCTCCATTATTGATGTCCTCCGAAGAAGAATCAGCCCAAGGAAGAGAATAACTTCTCGAAGATTGCCTGTAAGCGCCGTCAGAAGCAGCAGTAAAGGGCTGAACTGGCGACGAAGCTGCTATGTCGTTGCAGGCATAACGGAGCAGATCGGCGTTAGCGGCGTCAAGCTCCTTCTGAAGCCTCTGGATCTGTCTCTGGAGGAAAGTGATGGCGCCGACGCAGCCGTAGACTGGGTCTCTGACGCGAGCCTCCGCCTCGTAGGCCAGCGAGTTGACGGCGTCTTCTCGCTGGTGAGGGAGGATCTCGTTGAGGAGCTTTGTGACGTTACTGGCTCCGAATATCTTGTGCACGTTGGCGAATTTCTGAGGCTCTTCCGGTGGGAAGTAAGGAGCGAAGATGCAACCTGGCAAGCATTTTCTCCTCAAGAATTTGCAGGCTGCACATGGTGAATTGTAAGAGCTTGACGACGATGACGACGAGGCCATATATCGATCGATCTCTCTGCGCTACAAAATATTCATCATCAGCATCAAAACCGATTCACTAATTCTTGCTTTCGGTGTCATCAGTCTTGCATTCTTATGCTGTGTTAGCATATAGCAACTGATCATGAACTGAGGTTGATTAAAAATATATTAATTAAAAGCATTTCCCAATTAATCTATTGGAAGGCTTGAAATTGGATCAATTAGTTTTGTCTCAAAACCCTTATACCTTTTCCACTCAGAATTCTCTCATACTTTACATGATTACACATGCACATATACAACTTTTCTGGGTTTGATTTAAGAATTTCTTATCATACCCCTGCATATGAATTATTATATGACAACTAGTGCTACTTTTTCCATCTCTTGATCTTCCCTTTTCAATACACACACACACACACACACACTTCCCTTCGAAGTATTTTCCTTCCATTTCTGTATGTTAATCTTCCCCTTTAATTTAAAAGCATCTTTGATGCTTTAAACTTAAAACTCCAATTAGCGTACTCGGGAAAGCTTTTGTTTAGTTAAGAATGGTTTTGTTTCCTTCTTCGTCTTCTTCTTGTTCTTCTGTTACGTTGTTGACTGAATGTTTCAGTCCCTCATCAGAGACACAGTAGTACAGTACTAGCGCAGGGGAAAAAAAGAACACTTTAACTCTTCTGCAGGAAGAATTATATTCAGCCGCACTATCAAGTAGCTAGCTGGTCAACATCAATTTCCATCTCTGAAGAAACCAGATGAGCCATAGCAGGGAGATCTGACCGACCCATGACTTCATAACAAGCCATAATTGATACACAACTCATCATTAATTTATAAATCAAAACGAACAACGAAATGAATGGAAAAGCCCCAAGAACTAAGAATTGAGTTATTATAAAGAAAAACGATCCAGAGTACAAAACTCAAAGGAAAAAGGAACGGATCAGGGAAGAAGATCAGAACAATAACCAATATCAATTACCTTGAGACTGATGCTGCAGTGAGAAGGTAGCAAGCTATAGGCAATGAGAGTAATGATAAGTGACAAAGAAGGGTGTGATGGATTAATAGAAACCCTAATGAAGTGATATATATAGGAAGCAAGGAGGGAAAGAGAAAGAAGAGGATTGATGAGGGGAAGATGGAAGAGAAGAGAGAAATGGAGTGGGTAATAAATGGAGGGTACACTATGGAAGAGTGACTATGACATTGCATCTAATAATAATTTCACCAAATGTGCCCTTGTCTCCGCATTCTCATTCTCATTCCACACTTTTCTCCATTTACCTGCACTCACAACACCTTTTCAATAATTTTTTGTTTATCTCTTCACAATACACAAAACGATCGCAACCAAATCTATGATTGGCTTCAGAAATATTACAAATTAAAAAAAGCTAGGAGCCGCATGAAAAAAAATATACAAATACACACAGCAATTTTTTATATGGCATGGTTATGTTACATTCAAGCATTATGGGTTCCACTTGGGGAAATTTATCTTAAAGATGTTTTTGCATTTTACAGAAATTTAAAATTAAACTTCGCATTTCAACTGCTAAAGTCTCGTTCACTATAATAAACGATTATAGATTAATATACACAATTTAATTTCCAAGACTTTTAGCTTGTAGATTTATTCATGCGAGTTGATTAGTCTCATATGTGTGTGCGTATATATATGTTGAGTTTGCGGATGGACTGCCAAATAATTATGAAAGTATAAGAAATTTGTTTCCTCTTTTCACCTTCTTGTCCCCCGGGGGGGGGGTTAATGAGGAGTTTAAAAATGTATAGGGTTTGGACTCAGTACCCTCTCTATTGGACCAATAAATCATATTTACAGATGAACTTTGAAGGGAATATACGTGTTTAAAACAATGAATAATAAGACTTATAAAACAAAAGAAGATATATCTTTCAAGAATCTAACTATATATGAGCTACGCGTTACTAATTAAATTATGTTGTGTGAAGAACCCAAATATGAATCTCCATAAGACCTAAATGGTGTGTGTGTGTGTGTGTGTGTGAGAGAGAGAGAGAGAGAGAGAGAGTTGGGTGCTACATATCGTATTCAGGGAGATCAACTTAATCATTACTGAATATTGATATATCGTGACCTAAAAATTTCGTACGGATATGGAAATACTAAGGGCTTTGCATACTGCATAATGCAGATTGCAAAACACCAAGTTGAAGTATTCGGTCTAGCCAGTGAACTGATGAATCGGCCCATTGTCTAGTTCAAAGAAGGCTACAAGTTAATTAAATTACAGTGTGTCAAAACTGATCATATTCGACCTAGCTTTTATAATACATGTGTGCATTTTGCAAACTGTTCCGATGTACATACACATGATACATATCCAAAGTGAGAATCATTCATAGTTGGACGTATGTTGAGTATGATTTTATATGTATTTGAGAAAGAAGCATGCCTTTATTGATCCGTTTTGGTAAAGGTAATATGTCTTTTTTCCTTTTTCGCAATGATCTGTAAGAGTTCTTTCCTAATATTTTACGCACCATACATGTAGCTAGCTAGCTTCTATATTTGATATTGATCGGTATTACACTATAACTGTATCAGGTATATATATGTCACAGAATTACATGCCTAAACCCACTCTGGAAAAACTTTTCACCGAAGAAAAGTGATTAATTATACCTATACGTATTATTGACTTTTCAAATCATCATAATATTTTTGTTTCATTTATATATCTTTAAATAAAATCAAATGAAGAGCTTCTTCGCTGTTCCAAAATTAAAGATTCCATTTTGCTCAGTTTATTTTTGGAAAATGTAAGTAAAACACAATTACTTATCGCCTGATTCTTCCCTTTAATTTGTAACTCATCATAACCTTTGTTCCTTATCTAGCGCATGGATGATAATGAAGAATTAAAGAAATTGACGTACATATACAATTCTTTTTTGCAACATTGCTTGATCCATTCGCCTACTATGAATTATTTAGACCTACATTTTGTGCTTCCTTATAAGTAGAAATGTTATAGGTTGGATTTTATCTTTAACGTCATGTGATGGCAACTGATGTTCACGTTTGTATACAAATAGCATAGCTTAGCTTAGCTGCCTACAAATAAATAGATTACTCCGTCCATAGCTTTCTTTCTTCGATGTTTGTGTAGGTCGGTTCTGAGACCTCCATATGTGTTTTCTCGCGTTTTGAGATTGCTCCGTCATAATAAATTGTTGTTGTTATTAACAATAAAAACACTCCATCATAAGCTTATTATTATTATTAACAATAAAAACACTCCATAATAAGCTGACACATGTATTAATTATTAATGAAGGGCACATTGAAGCATATATCATGATAGGCTAATAGCAGCATTGTGCAATTAAATTGTGGGGCTTCAATGATTAGATTTTAAAGATGCATAATCGGGGCCATCAATCGAAAGCACAAGACTACACACACATATATATATATATATATAGACACACACACATTTCATATTGCTCATTTAAAAAGGGAAAAAAATGGCCGAAAAGGAAGCAAAAGAGAAGATTATGATATTGTTATGTATTGTTCTTTAATTGCATGATTTGTTTTACTAAAAGTGGAAACATCATTGCTATGTTTTGAGCTCAATCGCTTAAAACTAACTGCCAAGATGCCACAAATCAAATAATTAATTTTTATAGTTGGTGTGGTATCATATGCCCCCTTCCATATGTCCTCTCCAGCGAGAATTATATTATTGTTGGTTCATCAGCCTATAAATTTGAGTGTATAATATTACCTGAAAATACCAACTGAATTCCAGAACTAGCTTGTTTTAACTTTTGAAGGAGAATTCTTGCCTTATTTGATGGCCGTAGACATTTGAATATACACCTCCAAAATTATTACAAGTTTCATCACTTGATAGACATCTTTCCCAAGAAAATATTTTCCAGCGTAAAAAAGGACTAAGGAAGCCTAGAAAATTGAACTTATATTATTGGAGTCCTGTAGACTGAATGAAGCCAAACATCTCTGTTAAAACAGTTTAAAGTATAATGTTGCGAATTTAAACCCTATGAAGAGTATAGTGCTTGCATGAGTTATGACAACGAAATTGAATCTGTATTACTATTCATATATAGCATGTCATATAGTAGAGCCTTATTTGGTTTCTTTAGATATAATTAATATCATTATCAATTATCAATATAATTGTGTATTTATTATATATAGAAATGGTACTAATTATTGAATTATATAGCATTTAGAATAAATAATTAATATCCTGACATGATTAAAATTTAGAATATTCTCCAGAAAGCCTAGTCTGAGTTAGTACTGCAGAGAGTGTGTGGTGTGTGTGTGTAGCTAGAAGAGTAACAATGTATAACCTCCAAAAGGAAAAGAACAAAGAAATTAAAGAAAGATATCACACATACACCATGGAAATAAGAACGCATCTTTGAAGAACTATTTTCCATTTTGTGTTTATGCCCCCCACCAATTCTATCGCCATCCCCAGCCACCTTCTCCACTGAGCCCTATTATCTAATATAATATAATTTCATAAAATATAATAACATTAAAGTTTGTACTATTTGTGAATAAACAAATAGGAATATTGGTTGATCATGCACTTCAATTTTATATGTGCATGGAAAGCCTACTTTTGTGGGTTATTTATTATTTAGGTATAGAATTTATCCGGTTAACTAATTATCTTTTTATATAGTTATAACTGAGTCAACTTCGAACATTTTCAGAAACATTTTTTATATTGCGCATGATATCAATGTATCTTCATGCAAGTCCATCGACTCACTGTGCGTACGTATAGTGATTTTGTGTTGATTTTGATATAGTTGATTATATGGGGGTTACTGGGCAAAAAAAAAAAAAAAGAATATATGGGAGTTAATTATAGGTAACGATGACTTAACAAACTAAAAATGACACTCAAACAACATCAATTAATGAAATTATTGGTTCAAAGAAGACAGATCAGTAAAAATATCAATATATAGTTGTTAATATAGCTCAGTTTAAATTTTGAAAGCTCAGTCACAAAAAATTGAAAAAGACAGTTGCAAAAATTAAAAGATAAATTACAAAATAATGGTAAATTTTAAAAAGTGAGTACTCTTTTTATCTTGGGTAGCAACAGACTAAAAAACCTCTGCAAAACAAAATGCAACTTCGAGTAGTTGTTGATTTTTTTAAAAAAATATGTAAAATGTAACTGAATATGGCTGAGCTCTGAACGTTAATGCCGCAAAATAAAGTTAAAAAAAAAAAAAAATCAGAAGTTGGGGGATGAAATGATGAGATTTGGCGACAGGACATGTCCTTTTAATTTTACTGCACATTACATATATTCCCGGGAAAGATTATGAGATACATGAATTGTTTCACTTGGAAGCAACAAATAGTGTTTTTCACTAACACACCAACCCCTTTCACTGCGCAAATTTGTTCAACATATCTACACATTTTTGTGTTCATAGTTACATCTGTCTCCCACTCACCTAAGTCATCACATTCTTTTATTCTAGCCGCTTTCTTCATCCAATCACATTTTTTTTCCATTCATATCCACAGTTTCCAATTTTTATTAAATAAAAAATTAAAAAAGAAACCCATTTTCTTCATGCAATCTATTTTATTCCCCACAATACTTCAATCTTAAGGTGTAAACTAGTGAGTGAAATAAAATGCATGAATCTAGTTTAGATATACTCCTCTGGTGTTATTTAGAAAGTTGAGGGAGAAGTTTTTATATTTATTTATAAGTTATATTATTAAATTTTTCATATAAGTACGTAATTTTACTTTTCATTTATTGTTGTGTATACTTTGCTTTCATGTGGGTGTATATTGAATAAGGGTAAAATTTTAAAGTTGTTCAATTTTAAGGTACATTTAATGAAATTTAGTTTTTCTTTAATCGATCCTTGTAAAACATATTAAAATTGATTTATAAATAGGATTAGATCGGAGTACTACTACTCAAATCTATATTATTAGTTGGTAATATTAGGTGCAAAATATTTGTACCAAAAGAATATTTGGCAGTTTGATTAATTAATTGAAGCCAAAAACGACTCCTAATTACCATATATAACATACAAGAGATAAAACTCATTATTGGAGTTCATATCCTTAAAATATTATATTAAAAGAATTTAAAAATTATTGTTATTTTTCAGGATGAAAATTATTATCAAGCTTTACTGCAATTATTACAAGGTTTTAAGAAAGTTGTTGTTACATTTCAAAAACCAGGATATAATTACTTCAAACTATAAATTTTCTTAAAATTTGATACCATTCTTTTTTACATAAAAATTGATAATAAGTATTGAAAATTTAATAATATCTTATTCCTCGAAAAGAGTTATATTTTTATGGACTTTTAAATTGAAATTTGTATAACATATTGATTTCAGATATAATTTTCTCTTTAAAGTTTAAACTTCACATATTTTTATGATAATTGGAGCTAGATAGGTAGCCAAACCTAAAAATTTCTCCTAGGCTCAGGAATTTCCAAATAAACAAGATTGTGACTCCTGTTTGAAGAAAGAATTCAATCTGTCACATTACTCTAAACAAGCATCACCACCTAACCAACTCAACCACAATTTAAAAGCAAAGATTTCAATCATACTCAGAAGTTTCAACCAACATGTTCCTTCATCACCTGTAGATTCTCCAACTAGTTTAACTTTCTTCTATTCTGAAGGAGTTTTATGAACAGGTTTTCACCTGAGGAATGACCATTTAAAAATGGTACCATTTGGATGGTTTCTTACACAAACAGGTACAGATATGCACCTTCAGTTTAAAGATTGTCACCATTTCTTCTAATTTGTACTCTTTTTTATCTTTAATATAAGAAACTTTTTTTTTTTTATATTTTTCATATATTAAAAAAAGTTAGTTATTTATAATAAATGTGTGTTGAATTTTTAAAATGACCCTTTTTAATAATATGCATTGAAACTCTTAATAGAACTTTTTAACATATGTGATCAATAGAGGTACCGTGGAGAAAAAAATTATAAATTTGGAAGATAGTTGATTAAGGATTTGAGTTATAATATTTGAGACTAAAGTAAGCCATTTGTCTAATTCTTGTACATAGAACACATGAGGTAGTATAACGTAAATTAATCATTATGGGTGGACCAGCCAAAAATGCTAGTCCATGAAACAGATAAAAATTAAGGATAAAATTTAACCCTACAGAATTATAGCAGCATCAAGATATAGTTCTAAATCCACTGAAAGGATTTAGTATCAATAAGACCTGGTTGTGGCATTTCAATCAGATTCCTTGTAGGGGAAAAGGGCTCAAAAGAAAACAGAATCCTTGACTTTGTTGCAGAACCACTCAGTAGAGTGCCAAATCTCATCCCAGTTCATCAATAACTCCATTCAATCAACCCAAAATATGTGGTAATTCTAGCAACTGATTCAGCATAATATAATCAGCAGTGCAAGAAAATAAAATTCATTGTGCAATCTATCTCTACATATATTAATATGAAAGGAGAAGAACGTATTCGCTGAACAAAGTGGTGTGTGGATTCTCAAAGCCAACTCATTATAGTCCCAAACAATATATTGAATCTAGGTTAACATCCATCAACAAGTGTGTGTGTGTTCATATAATTTGAGCTCTCATGACCTTGTAACATTTAGCACAGACCCTTTCTGTCATGAGCTAAACAAGTAAAACAAATAGGAGTAATAATTTCCTAGGCAAAAGATGGAATCAACAAAACAATTAAATCCGTAAGAATACAATGTGGTCCCAGAACATGAGGCTCGAAAACTACCAACTGTCACTTCCTGAAACAGTTCATCTTAATGGCAAAGCAAAGGCAGCAGTATTTATAGCCTTACAAATGGCATGCTTAGCTTCAACAGGACATTCAAAAAAGCTTCTGTGATCCTGGGAAGGCAATTCTGAGACATGTTTTCCAAGTGGTAGAAATTGTTTTTTCAAAAACACGGACATTTTTGTACTTTTACCACTCAAGGAAGTCTCCAGAACAAGGCTTACAAAATAATGTGAATAATTAGATTCCCTATTGCTCTCCCTCAATCATGCATCTAATGAATCAGTCTACTCCAGCAAATTTTTACACATTTTTTTTTATAAATATATTAACCTGTAATTGATTGCCAAGCAAGGGATGAAATTTTCTAGATCAACCACTGTTTTCTGGAGTTACGTGTCATGAACATATTTCAAGCTCTCCTATGTCAGAAATGAAACAAGATAAGAGCTTCCTGTTCTAAATATAAGCCCTCATTAGTAGTACTACTAATACTAATGTGAGCTTATATTTAGAACTGGAGGGAGTGTTAGGCACATAGAATTGTCGCTTGACATGTTCATCTCAAAAGGTTTCATTGGTATTACACTGCAACGAACTTGCACTGAAGCTAATCAGCAGTGTCTACACAGAATAATACCCTATAAAGAGGCATAATTTGTGAATCATCTGACACCGAAAGTCAGATTGCAACTTGACCTTCATGGGTCAAGAAATATTCAAATGATACATTAACAGGGAGGATGATATAGAAATATAGAAATGAGCAACCTAACAAGTAAGTCACGACCAATGATCAATCAATGCTTAGCTTGAACAAGCAAATCTAACCAACAGTATTGATAAAACCTCCATAGGAATCTGAATTTGAGTCTGCTATACTAACTACACCAGTCCAGTACATTCAAGTAAACAACTTTAGTACCCTTTAGGCTCAATATCTACCAAAATTTCTGAGAAACTAGAGGCTCTAGAATATTGCGGTGATGAATTATGAAATCTTTTAATGTTTCACATTGCCAATAAAAATGTTTATCTACTGTACCTAATTTTCAAGATCAGCATAGAAGGCCACCCGTAATTCATAGCTCATAAAAGGAAGAATCATTAATAAGTCTATCAATTCCTCAGCAATAATCGTGTAAAGTAACAACTACAGAAGCTAGAAGCGAATTATTAGTACATAACCATAAGCTTAGCAGGTTCACAAAACTTTTCCCTCTAAAAAGTGGCTAACTATTCTAGAACATCACTGTCCAATACTTAATACTATTTCCAGTCCTCCCCATTTGTTGTGTAAATTTATAAACAGGGCTTATATTTAGGATCAGAGGGGGTACACCGCTTCTGTAATTACAAATGCTTCAATATGGAGAAATCATTCTAAACTTGTACAAATAGTGCCAAAATTCAGCACATATGCATAAGGAGGTAAAACAATTTAGTAGCCTCTTAATTGGTGCTATTAGAGGAATCAACACTGGAAATAAAAACATTCTACAGAATTTCTTCCTCATTTAGTTTCCTGCTCAAATGCTTTTTTATTTAGAACATATGCAGACTGAAATAAACCAGTAGAACTTAAAAATGACAGCACATGGTTGTGGACCCCCAACGTATACAATATTACGCTAACCAGACTATGCGAAGTGGAATTCATGTCATTTGAAGACATTAGGTCAATGGCAGAGATAATAGCCAAACCAAAAGGAATGGCCATAAATGCATATTCATATACCTTGGTTATTGTAATTGCGCTGTCATAAATGAGAGATTCCATTCTGACCAATTACGCCAGTTTATATTCTAGAGGTCAGTGTTGTAAGATAACTATTTCAATGTTGTCGATACTAGTACTGAAATAAGATTATTAACAAAACGAAGAGGAAGTGGCTTTCCTGGCAATCCAAGTAAACAAATATATTCAGGTTATTTCCCACATGTAATACCGTCATCAGAGGCCTCTTTTTGCTGACAGGATGCATCCGATCATTGTTTCCATGGCATGACATAGAGAGAACCAATCAGGAGTGTATCTTAGCTTTCACAATTTGCAATAGCCTCCAATCCTGCTTAGTCCAGGCAATTTTCTCAGACCACCTGTTATGTTATCTCTCAATTTCTTCACATCATCCCACCCACCATCACTAGCATAGACATTAGAAAGCATAACCCTGTAAACACTATCATCAGGATTGCTCTCAAAAAGCCAATGGGCTATGGTTTCAGCTAGACCACAATTTCCACATGAATTGCAGCATTATAGAAGAGCTCCCAAGATGCCTTCGTCTACTGGTTCTGGCAAGGACTGAATGAGATTGTAAGCCTCTTCTAATTCCCCTGCACCCCCTAGAAGTTTCACCATATAAACATAATGCTCAGATCTGGCTTCAATGTCAAACTCATATTTCATCCTCCTGAAAAACTCCCAGCCATCTTGGACTAGGCCGGCATGGCAACAAGCACAAAGGAGAGCAGAGAAAGTGGATTCATCAGGTACTACCCCATTATTTAGCATCCTATTAAACATCCTGAAGGCCTCAAAGACACATCCATGCAAGCCAAGACCTGAAATTATTGAATTATAAGAAATTGTATTCTGCTTTGGCATCAACTCGAAAACTCTAGTGCCTGAGTGCAAGAAACCACACTTTGAGTACATGTCTACAAGAGCAGAAGAGACCATGACATCCCATCCCAATTCATTCCGAACAACATAACCATGTATCTCACGTCCAGGCCCTACATTTGCTGACTGAGCAATGGAAGCCAATACACTAGCAATTAAAATAGTATCTGCCTTCTTGTCTTTCATGTTCAGTTCTCTGAAAAAAAAAGCAGGGCCTTCACATAATCTCCAGCCTGAAAATATCCAGCTATCAGAGCAGACCATGTAACTAAATCGTTGGAATACACTTCCAAAGACCTTATGAGCTGAAGTCATGCACTTACATCTCGAGTACATGTTCACCAGCAAACTAACTACATGAGAATAAGAATCAAACCCACCTTTCAGACTTAAAGCATGTATTCCATGACCAATTCTCAGCAAGCTAGAATCTGCCACACTTAAAAGCAATCCAACCATTGTATATCCATCTGGCTTCTTCCCAGCACGCCGCATAGCGTTGAATGTTTGAATCCCTTTATCACATAAACCAGAATACCCATAACCAGAAATCAATGAATTCCACAAAACCAAATCAGGTTCAGGAATCTCATTAAACACTCCACTGGCTTCATTAACAAGACCCAATTTGGAATAAGCTGTCACAAGAGCACTGCCACAAATAGAGTCCGATCCTAGCCCAGAGACTATAGCCTTCCCATGAGCAAGTCTCAGGCTAGCAGAATCGAAATTCTCAGAACATGCACGTATAATACAAACATAGGTGAAATTGTCAGGTCTTGTGTTAGTTGTAAGCATGTTTGTAAAGAGAGCAAATGCATTGCGAAATTTCTGGGCTTGAGCGTAAGCACGAATCAAGGAATTCCAGACGTAGACGCTTCGGGTGGGAGTTTTGTCGAATACGTGTTGGGCAGAATCAACGGCACCATTAGCCGCATACAGCCTGATAATTTGAGTTGCGTAAAACGGGTCTTCCGAGAAATGGGACTTTATTACCCAAGCATGCAATTTCTTGACGCTCAATAAGGATTTGCAAATTTTACAGAGTTGGGATTGGAGTAAATCAAAATGACTCTGCATTAATAAATGAATAACTTCATTTCACCCATTCGCTTTCTTGATCCTGGGCGCATAATCGCTGACAAGATGACTTGATCTATTTTCGCAAGAAAACGGAGTTAATGTTGATTTTCAACTGGATAGTCACCATATCTAATGAGCCAGCCAGAAAGGATTCAGTCCATAGTTTCTCCAGTTGCATGCAATCTCCATGTTCAGATTCTTCGAGTTGCTTATTGAGGAATTGCAGCTTAAAACTCCACCACTTACATCAAATCAAATACGTGATGAAATTTGCTCAATGAACCTTTTCTTCTAAAATCAAAGGGATTGACAAGGAGCTTGAAGTGGGAATACGGGGCTTGTTTTGACTTGTGAGTAACGTGATATATATAAATAAGGTCAACATGTTATTGAATGGTACTATAAAACTCAACGTCGAAAATGAAAAATCTCTTCATCAGATGATCAAAGTTGGGCAGAGTTATACATACCTACACATTTTTCTTTGTGTGCTTTTCCCTTGAGTTAGGCGAAAACCTTTTTCTCAATCTTTAATTTAGTACCAGCGTCCATTTTTCTCTGATTAAATCTATTGATTTTACTTGTTTAACATAATTAACCCATGTAACTTTGATCTGTACCGATAGCCCCTGTGCATGTTAACAAAACAACATTAAAGATTTAATTAAAAGAAAAAAATATATAAGTACCAAATTAAAATTTTAAAGAAAGTATCTACTACAAAAGAGGTTTTTCACGTTCAATATTTTGGCCTTCTAACAACCATTTTGTCGTAAACATGTTTGCCAAGGACATTAGAAACATTTTGATGTGATGTCGATAAGTTGCAGGACGTGAGAGGCAGTCTATGCTGGATATGAGAGGCTCAGCCTCTCACATTCAGCTTTGTATATGCCGGTCTATGATTGAAGAGGGAGGTATAAGGGCCTCTCACATTCAGCTTTGTATATTTTGAATCCCATCATGGAGTTACAAGCATCTGAAGAACACAGAAGTTGAAGAGGGAGGTATAAGGGTCCCAGTAGAGATCAAATGGCACATTTACATTTGAAAGAAAACCAGGTAAGAATGGGGGCAAAACACAAGGAGAATGATAGGTTAAGTGTGATAAGTACAAAACATAACAGCACCTTAACATCTCATCAGGCAGACGACGTAGTCTCCAATCTGCATTCTAATACCTGCAAGAAATAATGTAACTACTTTTGAGAGATCAGGGTTTGGCGGAAATACGAAGCTTGTATCTAGGCTTCCCTTTCTGCACTTCTTGCGTTGCATATTTCCAGAAACAACAAATCCAGGTTGAAGTCATCAGAGAGATTAATCATTACAGAAACAAATCTTAAAGCAGGAAACTTTGGTAATTGATATCCATCTTTCATAATTACTTTGGCTGTCATTTCTCATCCAGCATAAAGAATTATAGTTTTGATGGAAAATATTAATCACTCCAAATGGTTATCAAAGAATAAAGGTCAAGAGGTCAACTACTCTTCCTTAGCTTCAAACACTGAGAAGCCATCAGCTGCAGATATGGACTAATCATGAAGCAAGAACAAAAAAAATAAGAGAAATTGTGCCATAAATTAATGTTCCCATTTTCGTACCTTTGAGAAAAATATAATCTTCTAACAGATATTAGTCAAGGAAAAGAAAACAGAATTTGCACATTTCATTTCATCTACATAAGGAAATTGATCATGTTAACAAGTGCATGAACATTACCTATCTGCAGTAAAACATACTGTGAACATATCAAGTTAGTTTGACAAAGAAAGGTTGCTTCTTATATTAATCACATTTTGTTCAAGGCATATTTAAGGTTTAACTCTCAAAGCTATAACGAAAATTTTCTGCAAAAGCTTCAGCCTGAAGGAAAAGGAACAAACGTTATTACAGAACAGATAGAACAAATGTGCCAAGTTTAGCAACTATCTTGGCCAAACCAATAAATAGAATATTGCTGACACAATTACAGAACAGAAAAGGCAACACTCAACTAGAGACATTGGAAAAAGATAAGACATATTTCAAAATTCTAGAACTGGAAAAGAAAAATTCATCAGAAAAGAACTTAAAGGACACCTTGAATCATGATAGAAAAAGAATTACCTGTTTAAGAATTGGAGTCGCACATATTTCCCTTAAATTTTGAGCATCTGAATCGGTCAGGCATGGAACTGGTTTTAGTTCTGCATACTACAAAAATAAGATTACCCAAAATAGTCAAATATGAACCAAACCAAGTTTGTGATCCACATAAGCACCCCATAGAGTCAAGAAGTCAAATTTCGATAACGATGCATGCCCTAAACGCCATCCCATACACAGAATTTCGGCTGCAACACCTTAGTTTCCCCTCTCTTTTTAACAGCAAGAGAAGTGATAGGCATGAAATACTCAATAACAGTAAAATTGATCACATTCATTGGCCAAAATTTCCGTATTATAACTTCTTTTAAATGAGTGATCATTTCTCTCACCTTGAGTGCCATCCCAATTATTGCAAGAGGGAATCCATATGTTAACATTATAGCTGACCATTCTGATCCTGGGAGGACATTAAAATATGCCCCAAAACCATACCTGTGAATTTCAAGCAAAAAAGCCATCGTTACAAAAAGAAGCACTTTATTAGCTTTTATGTATTGACCTGGGGGAGAAAACTCATCCCAAAAGTGAGACCCCAACACCTAGACCAATCACGCCAAATGAAATCTGCAATAATAAAATTTCTGCCATAGTGAATCCAATAAATAAATTATACTAAACCAGTTATTAAACTTTACAGTTTGTTTGTCAATCACTTTCACGTAAATCAAAAAAAATTCTTCTTACATATTTATCTAGGATTGCGTAGAATCACTTTCCGGAAGCTCAACCCAAACAAACTATTCCGATCAAAATCACTCTCACCTCCGGTGTAACAAAGCCGCTGGACGTGACGGCTAGCGGCTGGACGTGACATAACCCTCACTCACGTAGTGGCACCTTGTCACGTGCAGCCACGTGAGAGGGACCCTCCGTACATTCAGCAAGATTACCCTTCACATCCAGCAACGAATTTCAAGTTGGACATTAGAGGATATGCAAAAAATTTGATAACCCTCCCACCTCCATTTTTCAGGTGTTAGATTTGAGAAGGGAAAGTAAGTAAATTCACCCTTCCATAGTAGTAACAATACTCTAATTACAACAAAAATTTTCAATTTATTCAACCTTATACACATTTATAGTAAATGGCAAAAAACAGTTATTATTTTTTTTATATTTCTTATTAATTATTTTCAAAAGAATTTCTGTCAGGGAAGCCAATCTTATTAGTCACTACTAACTCTTCTCCTTTGTATCCTTTTGTATCCCCGAACTGAGAAAGAAAAGAAAAGGAATTAAAGATATTTTCCAAAAACAATAAATTAAAGATTAGTATAGTTTATAAGGAATTGACCAATCATTCATAAAATTGTGAGTTTAAATATTGCTGTCGATATGAGAATTTAAATGCTTCAAACGTGTGCTTTGATCTTAATGAATTCTTGAGGCTCAATTCACCTGAAGGAGGAGGAGGAGGATGTAATGCAAAAGCTTTTAAGCAAACGACCAAACTCTTCTTAGACGCCACTGATCCGATGATATTTTCTCATGGCCTCTTCTTTTATGCGTAAAAAGAATGAAGAAAAATCACAGCTAGCGACAGTTATCAGTTGACACCATTTTTTAGCATCGTTTAGATGGCCACGTTATATCTTTTTCCATGGTACGTGTGTGAAGATAAGAGTTTAAAATAATAGAAGAAAAAAAACGTGGCACATAAACTAAGATAATATTATTCATAGCTTATAAATAGGCTGGCTCACTTTATATAAACTGATACAAAAACTAACATCATTAATAGTTTACATTAAAAATTGAAATATCTAAAAAATTTATTTATTTATTCATTTTATCAAGAAAATGAGCCGAGAATTCGGATGCAATACAAGGTCCACATTGATTTAAATACGAAGTCCTGATAAATGAATATAATTACTAAAAATTCCAACTAACAATTAGTAGAACTTTTTGCTGATTATATTTATATCCTGAGACATTCGTAGTGATTTGCCGAACTTGATTTGATTCCCATTAAGAGATAGATCATAAACGTGTGGAAGGAGGAGGAGCCGAAGCATGCTGAGAAGTGGCTCGATTTCTGGTAGGCGGAGGAGGTGGTGGTGGGACTCTTCTTGGCCTCACTATCATCTTTCTCAGAGCCGCCATTCTTGAACTCTTCTCTTCATCTCCTTCATTTCACATTCACCATGCATATATCAGTACAACAAAACACTTGAAAAGTTAATAATTGAATTATGAATGAAATATAGTTACCGTCATAGGGAAGATAGGAGGAGGTTGCTGCAAAGTGACGACCCAGAAGGAGAAAAGCTACTAGTAATGCAGCAGTCTGAATGAAGGCACCCATTATGGAGATGGAAGATTGATACTATACTAGCAGAAAGGCAAGGTTTAAGATTTTATAGTTGAGCCACGTTCTTAATTTGTTTATTCATGTGATTTCATGAAAACATGAATTAATTACATCCTCCCATGAAAGATTTAATTTAACCTACCAAAGAGTTGACTTTCCTTTGGTTTTTGTTATTTTTTAGTGTCAAATTGGATGCTGATAATTAAAACACCCTTTGTAGTTGGCGCTGCAGAAATTCAGCGCAATTTGTTTGACAACTCTGTTGTTCTTCACGATTATTTAAGGAAATAAGACATTTACTATAATATTCGATTTTTTAACATAAGACATACTTTAATGAAGAAATTAAATGTAAAGTGGGTCTTATTTTAAGAAATGAGTGTATTTTCATTGTTTTCTCAGCTCTGCTTAAGCTTTAATCAAGGGTTAAGTAGCGGCAATTTAATTTCTTACTCTGAGCTGGCCACGCAATTTACTATAATACTCGCATCTCACCAGTCATATATATAATATATATATATATATATTTCCCATGATGCTTTGACCTTTTCTTTTGTTTTCTTTTTCTAAGGAATGATTGAGATCAACTAGAGAATCAAGTTGAGCTGATAAAAGTTCGGAGAAGCTTCATGTACCTGACTTCAATAATAGTATAATACTTATCCTCTACGTACGTTTTTTAAGGAATAATTTCAATAAAAGAAAATAAAATTACTCAAATTTAAATTTGGATCTTTAAACTTAACAAAACATTAATCAGATTATTTGACACAAGTAATAATTTAAAAATCAAGTTAAATTACTTACATATCCCTTAGTTTTTAAAAAATCAAAACTGAAATTATCACTACAAAAAAAATCACATTTCCGACCATGGAATTTTTTTCGTGACTAATTCCATTGGTAATCAGTCAGAATTTTTTATGGAAATTAAATAACAAAATTTAATTATTTTTTAATTCTTATTAATTGATTATTATGATTATAAGTTTTATTAATTAATTATTAAATTCAATTTTAAATTTGTTATTTATAATTCTTATTTATTTTTTATTATTATTTACTATTAAATTTAATTAATAGATTAATTAAAATCAATATTAAATATGAAAATATTTAATATAAGTAATAAATATGAAAATATTTAATATAAGAAAATAAAATTACTCAAATTCAAATTTGGATCTTTAAACTTAACAAAATATTAATTAGATTATTATACGTTTAGAAAACACAAGGTTGTCGTAACTCAACTGGCGAAAGATCAAGAGCGTGCACAAGTGGTCGGGTTTCGAATCCTGGAGGATTCAAAATTGAGAAGTTATCAGGTAGCGGCTAACAGGGCCTGGGTGAGATGGTGGCTATTAGATGTGACACATGGCATTATTATTTATTAAAAATATTTGCCAAGGGAAATTGCGTGGCAAAATTTTCGTAGCAAATTTCCGACGGAATATTCCGTTCAGTAACCAATTTGTGATTGTGAAATTTGCGACGAAATAAATTATGTCGAAAATTCATTCCGTGATTAATTCCGTGGCAAACCAAAATTCCATCGATAATTTTGTAACTAATTTCATGTTTTTTCGTATTGTATTTTTAGTTTTGGAAAAAAGAAACTCTCATTCAAGCAAATATAAGAAGGAAGCTTTTTTCAATATTTATGATATAATATCAATACTTAATCATATTAAATCTCAACATAACTACAACGGGCAATGGATTAACTTTTTTGTTTTAGATAATTAAGATTTGATTTTACATAAAAAAAAAAGATATTTCAGATTTGAGAGTATCATATGGTAGACATTTCATATCTGGGATTCTTAATTTTTTCAAAAAGTTGCCCAAATATTTTTTTAAAAACTTAAAACAAGACCGAAATGCTTTATCACGTGGGTTAGGAAGAGCCTCTAAACTACGGTTCGGATGCTAAATTTTCCATTACATGAATTTATATATATACTCAATTCGGTACACAATACAATTTCCTTTCAAAACAAACACGCCTCTAACAAGGAAATATGAACGATAAAAGCGATGACTTCACTTGGCATAAGTGAACAAGTAGAGTGAATCTGAAGCGAGCTTTCGTTGAATGAAGATTGAGTACAGATATTTTTCCTATTTATATACTATTTGGCATAAGATATGCCATTGCTTAAAGTCACTCCTATAAAAAAGCACTCAATGTATTAACCAAAGCGCAGATATCAATACAATGAGTAAAATACTTTTTCATTCTCTATGTGCTTGTCTCTTTCTCTCCTTCATTCTTCGACTTGACCCAACGCTAATAATATGGAATCAGAGCCGTGATGATCATAATTCATAACAACAACGTCATACGCTTCGTATTGCGGCTAGAATCTGCTGGCGCCATGGCAGAAAGCTTCGCTCACCGAGTTTCACTGAGATGGTGTGATTAAAGACGGCGATGCCGGAATTTTGAGAAAGATCCGTGACCTTTGGATTGCCGGAAGACATGTGCGATCAGTCATGTTGAGCTAAACCGATCTAATACCGCCTATCTGCTATATATATATATATATATATTAATCACTTTTTAACAACAAAAAATTGAGAATTCAAACCATTTGTAATCTCTGTCCCTCTTATATACGGGCTCTTAGCATGCATTAAACTCTTCATCTGAATCATAATCTGGAATCCTCAAACGGCGCCGGCATGGTCTTCTCTCCAAGTCCTCCTCTTCTTCCTAAATTCACACGCGCGCGCGCATATTTATATACTGCAGAGTGACTAGAGTTAAACCACAACATACGTGGAATATAGGGCAAGATCAGCATAACAACTAATTAAAGAAGAAAACTTAAAACCTCTTCAGGAACTTCACTGGTGGATGTTATTGGCTGAAAAGGCACACTGGGTGCATGGGGAAGTCTGGACAGTTGTTTCAGTAGAAGTATCCTGCAACAAAGAACAGATTTCAAAACCACAAAAAAAATTCATAGTTCAGTTATAATTTACAGGTAGCTGTAAGTTAATTCATTGCTTTAACTGACCAGCTGCAGCAAAACTATGCAGTAATAACACGCACATAATTACATGTTACTTTTACCTTATCTGTTCCAAATCCTTGCGTGTGTTTCGGTTCTTCATGTATCGAGGTTTGACATATATGAAGAGTATAATCCGGACCAAAACAATCATAATAATCATTAGGAGGCAACTTACTATCAACTTCCACTCCAACTGCTACTGCCGTCTGCAAAAGACGAAGAAGGGTATGTCAGAAATTTAAGGACTAATAATATTCAAATTAATATTTAGCTTGATAAATACAGATACAAAGAAGCCTATATATAGATAAACCACAAACTAAAAATAACCACTAATCAAATGTAATATAATATAATCATATCTCAGATTTATTCTCCTAAGATATATAAAATACTAGGATACAATATCAAATCATAATCAACTAATACTTTTATGGGAGAATTGGGGAAAGTCCCATATTGAAGAATTATTTGTAAAATGTACTTTCTATATATGTGTAACTGAACTTCCATATCATGTGCAACTGAGCTTCCACATATGCAATTGAACTTTCAAGTGTACAACTGATCAATTCTCATTTTCCAATTAATTCTTTAATGGGGGGATTTTCTCCAATTTTCTCTATTTTTATTATTATTTTCTATTTAATTTGATCTTAAATCTATGTTTTTTAATATTTTATCTTTGCTAGAGTATATGTATCCTTCTATTAAAGGTAATTATATTTGATGCACTAAATGACGACACTTTTTCTAACATAGATTCAAACCATGATTCACTATGTTGTGAGAGATTAGCATCTTCTTTTAAACTCAACCCGCATTAATTAATATTTTGTTTTTAAATAAATTTCAAATAGCTGATAGTTTTTTGTAACAAAGGGCATCTTTAAGTCACTTTGGTTCTGAAATTAATTTCTTTTGAAGTTTAAAGCATAAAGTTTTCCGCACTTCTCCCAATAAATACACTTTCCAAAATTCAAATTTATGTTTTCTTTCTTATGTAGCTAAAGCCGCTTACTGCCTCAATCAAAAACTTTTTAGTGCATAGCTTATAATTTAATTCCCTCTTATTTCATCCTTCCTACTCTTTTGGGTTCAGTAATTAATAATTGTTGTGCTCCTTAAGGGCATTTTCAATAGTCTAAGAATTCCTTTGACCAAGGAAAAAAAAGTCCAAGCGAGAATCGGTATATGACAGTGGATACCCAAAAGGCTTAGGCCTGATCCTCAATATCCACTTTTCAAAACCCATTCGAGTTGGGCCCAATTTTTCGCCCGTATTAGAGTTGGGTCCAATTCTCAAAGCCCAGTAGCATAAGATCCCTACCCTCACAATTTGCCCCTGTCAAAATAAATCATTTTAACTCAATCCTTTATCCCAAAAATAGATATCCATGATTTGCTTATTTAAATTAGGGTTAATATAATTTTTTATCCTTAAATTTATTTTCATTTCAGTTATAGCCCTTCAAGTTTTAAATTATAAAATTTAATCTGTTAAATTTTATTCCGTATAAAATATTAATCTCTATAATTTAACAAAAACCTAGACCATTAACCAAAATGAATTAATATATTATTGTATTAGATTTAAGTTATTTTTAAAATGAATTTATTGATGATAATGATAATACTTGTTGTGGTCATGATGACGATGCTTCATAGGATCCATGGGGTGGTGACCCTTGGCTTCTCGCACATATTAATAAATTGCTGGCTATAAAAAAAACAGAGTACTGTATATTTCATATTAAGGGCAAAGTAAAGAGAATTAAACATATATATAGTTAATATACTACTACCTGGGCAGATTTATTATTAATTGATTAAAAATAAGTTCTCTCTAAGCTTTGTAGATTTTGTAATTGTGTGTATTATAAAGTCGTACTCTTGAATTATGGATGAGGCCAATTCATTTCTTAAAATTCTATAAAAAAAAAAAAAAGTATGTAGAGTTTATATCAGTCAAAAAAGCATGTAAGGTTCGTCAAGTGGAGTCAGGCTTGGTTCGCGTACATTTTTAAGAGACAAATAAAAGGAAGCTAAAAAAGTGTACAAATTTAACCATACATGTTTATTTATATATTTGTTTTGTTATATTTATAAGTGACTCCCAATATAAAAAATTTATTTTAAATTTTATTAATTTTATTTTAAAATTTAAGAAATTTTCAATTTTATCTATAATAAATAAAAGGTAAAATCACATGTTTATATAAAAATTTATTGACATCACTTATAATTCTTGGAACAACGAAACATTATCTCTATGTTTTAGAATGAGAGGCAGGTATAAGTTTGTAAAAAATGCATACGTGGACAAGGAGAGGTTAAGAAAGAGGGTGAATTAAGGTACTTTAAGATGATTATCAAATGGAGGGTGAGGGGGAGAGCGGAGTCTAATTAATCATAACCAACTTTGACTTGGTTTGTTGATAGATTGGACCTCATGAGGGACCTCTAAGGAATCTCTAAACTCCATTATTCTCTGTTAATTATGAAGCAAACCCTTCCCCTAAACTTTATCATAATAATAACCCCTTTTTCAAGTTAACCCCCCCACTATATCTTGCCTTCCCTCAATCATCATGTGTGTGTCACATAACTCATATTATGGATGTCAAATCCGTAAAGAGTTAACTTATAACTCATAAGATTAATGGTTGATACGATGATAGTGTTGCTAGATAATCTGTAAATAAACTTTTTAAGGTTTGGGGGCACGTTATGATTTTGATAAATGATTTTGACTTAACTCACCTATAAGTACGATCATACTTTTTTGACATTATCTTCTACAAACAGTTTAAAAAGTACGGTCTAAATGACCTATTTTCTACTAGTGTTAATGTCTCTCCATCGAAATGTTCCCAACATCACGTTCACACAGGTTAAAATAAAATCCCTTTTACATACTCACTCATAAATCGCAAATCATATTGGAAAATTAGCTTTCAACACTAATTCAAACAAACCCTTAAATTGTTACGTATAAAAAAAACATGTATATCTCACCTTATTCATTACTCTATCTTTTTTTTTTTTTTTGGCAAACTATTCATTACTCCATCTTATTCCTCCCTTGTATCATTATTAATGTCAAGTTAGTTGGTTGCATTACATTTCACATATTTATAATGATAATCTCTCACGCGTACAGTACTTTCGACGCAATATCTATGATAGCCTTCGTGACATCAAGCGAATGACTTTGTTCATGTTAATGGGAATAGAATAATAAACAGAATTACTCGTTTCAGTTTGTGTCAAATATAAAATCTATTTAACTAATATAATTAAATTAACTATGTTAGTTAAATTAATATAACATATTTTTCTAAATCACCATAATCATCTTTCTTATTTCCTTCCTTCTTTAATCATTGTTGAAAAAATATCAATCAAAAAAATTTATAAATTTAGAAATAAGTTATACATTGATGATTAAATAAACTCTCCAATTAAATATTACATTAAGTATCAGAAAAATATATCAAAGAGACACAAGTGATTATATATTTAAAACCAGATCATTGGACCTGATCCCACACAGCACTTCTGATCAAGTCATTACGATCTCAAATATATACGTGCATCCTTGTGCGTATACACCACACGGCATTTTTTAAAATCCAGATATTCAATTATTTATTTTTAAGTTTTTAATTAAAAATCACAGATAATTCAAATTAAATAATCTTAAACAAGTCAAATCTCATGTAATGTGATGGAGAATTATTTCAATTATACATAAGGTTGTATCCTTTCTGCATATATACCCTCCTATTACCACAGTCAGTATGTTTGGGAATCATTTTGAAGCTCATAGAATGCATTCCTAGCCTAAAATGTATTTTCCAGAAGAAGTTGGGTGTCTAAGAGAGACGGAAACCAAAATGCACTGTGTGGATTAAAATGTATTCAAACCAAAAGGAAAAAAAAGCTCATTCTACCAATAATGACATTTCAAGTCGTGACCTTAATATTTCATGATGTGACTTAAACATTCCAATTATTCATGACTGGGACATTTCAAATTGCGATATAAATATAAAAATTCAAAGTCACAACCTAAGACACTATAAGTTGCAACCTAAATATGTTAAATCACTACCTAGGATATTCTAATTAATTTATCATTTTATTTTTTTCCTATTTTTATCACACTATATAAAATAAAATATGTGTGTATTATTTAATGAAATTCTTTTTTTTTTAAATCACTTTCTATCAAAAATTGCTCTTACAACGTTTATCTAAACAAGTTTTGATTTTCTAAAATATATTATAAATAAAAATTATTTTTTAAAATGCATTCTGACTAAAAATCATTCTCCTAATGGCTATCCAAGTAGATCCCATGTTATCAATGATCGGCAAAAGGAGGAGGTACTAACCCCCAAGTTTAAAATTTATTCTTCAGATTAAATAGGTGTCATCAATCTTCGATTTCGTCAAAATTTATCGAGGTTTATAACCTGTTTTTTAATCTTGACCCTCTTCATGACAATAATCCCAACTATACACTTGAGAAATTATTTACTATTATTGTTCATGATTTATAAATATATATATAATAACTTATTTTATTTTCTATAGATGTCAAATATTGAATGAACATTGATTTGGATATTGATAATGGTTTATACGCTCAAAGTTAAATGATATATAGGCAGATGTAGGTGAGTGAATGAGAAACATGTGTGTTTAAAAAAAGGGATATAAGTTAAAATGAATATAAGTTTTCAGGACAACTACACTCTAAAAAGGTATTGGTTATAGTTGAAGAATCCAAAATCTTATAAGATTTTTTTTTTAAATAAATATCCCGAAAGTGGGTTTTGTTGCAGTGATGCACACTGGGGTCAAACAAAATTGTTGAAACGTAAATTGAGATTGAGACTATCAATGTTTGATTTTAATAATTACAAGAGGGGCTTAAATACAGTGATATAAGAAACGGGTTGTATGTGAAAGAGGGGAACATAAATTTAAAAGATAAAGGGGGGAGAGAGACTGATCATTTTGGGGCAACTAATAAATTAAATCAAACAAATGGTTCGCTGTCATTTTGTCATCATTATTCCTTGCAATCCAAGCTTTCCTCGTTTTGTTTGTTTGCAATTTAATAACCATTCCATTGGGAAAAAAAACACAGAGAAAAGAAATTTCACTAAATCCTTTTGATCGATCAAATGAATCTAGGCAATTTCTTGTGACGAGAATATTTTTTTTTTGGGTGACATGTTGTGATGAGAATATTGTTGCCACAGTAAAGCTTTAAATGTGAGTTAAACCCATCTACAAACAATTGAAAAAAAAAAGGATGATATGATGGCATTTCACGACATGCCGCGACTTCGGAAAGACAGAGAAAAGAAGAGTGTCTCATAAATATTGGATCGAGAAAAGTAATGACAAACATCAAAGTTCATGCATATACGAGGCCTGAATTGTGTAACACTGCTTAATGAATAGTGCAAACGAGATTGGTGATAGATCTATCGTTTCTGGATATAATTTGACTGTGCCAGTTCAAGTTGATGTCGGTGGACGTTCAAAAATGGAAAATTGTTTATTTGTAATTGCCCTTTTTTTGCTGGCTCCAATATTGAATGGGAAACGGTAGCTCTGTTGCTTTATTTATTTATTAATTTTTTTATATGGCATGTGATATTTATTTGTTTGTTTTTTTCAATTTACGTGAACCATTTGATTTCGTTGCCTCGCATTTAAAGAGTCATAGCTTTTTGGCCACTTAATTAGATGGCAAAAGCTTTTCAATCAACACGTTGTTCAGGGGCATCCAGGACAATTTGCAAACTCTTTTCAGAATTCCATCTCTTCCCAGCGCTGTCATGACAAAGTAGCATCTAAAGTCTGATATTTCTATAGTTAAGATATAATCCACTGTTTAATTCCTGTGTGTTACAAGTCTCACAGAAACAAATGGAATTTATAAGTTTAAAGAATTCTCCTTTCAAACAAACCAATCTTCTTGGGATGATTCTCTATTGAGTTTGTGATTATCATATTAGTGCATCAAATTATATTCTCAAAGGTTCCATTCAATAAGTCTTTTCACAGATAAGAGTTCGTGTGAAGTACTATGGTGTAAAGTTGTCGAAGACTCGTTTGGTGCTCAAAGGATATATTTTTGTTATGGGTTCCACATTGAGAAGCTTTATAAGACAAATTTATAGCTCAAGAGGCTCTTTCTCCAGGCTAATATTTTGGGGTATATATTTTCCCTTTAAGTGTGTTTATTATAGCAGATGTGTTAAAATTTCTCCAAAAATTCTTCTCATGTATTAAGGTTTTATATACATCATGGTTCGCTCATTATATATAGAGGCGCGCGCGCAAGGAAAATTGCAGGCTTGTTTATTTAAATTATTTTTTTTTTGCCCAGTTGTTTATTTAAACTATAAAAGTGAAGGGGCAAAACTCTTCAACCATGGATATTTATATATCTACGTAAGAAAATCCGTCCAATATACTCATGTGACCCTGATTATACCAACTAGCTAGATTGTTGTTATAAGTTTTAAATATAAGACATTCATCCATTTTATTTATAAGATTTACCAGCTATTTTTTTCAAATTAATTTATTTAATGTATAAATTGATATATGGTATAATATTATATCAGGTTATATTTATTATAATTAAGTAATTTATCTAATTTGTTTAATTTATTTAAATTAGTTTATGTATAACTCTTATATTAAGGATTACGTGGGTATTTCCGATTTTCTTCACCTGCAGCCTCAAAGCCTCTCATGTTGATCTCCAAAGGAGCGTGAGCAACAAAAACTTGTTAACTTTAATATCTCGTTATATATTATCTGGGTTTTGAAAATTCAACGGATACATTGCGGATAACTCAGCGATATTCAGATTTATGTCAAGTCTAATTTATTGCACTTGTAAAACAAGACCTGTACGATTGAGCTCGATAATGGAATGAGTTATCAAATCATTGATATAACAATGTCATTGACATTTTGATTAATGATGCTGGTTTTAATGATCTGGCAGGAACAGAACAGAGGTTGGGAGTTGGTTTAAGATCAATTAGGCCATAATTAACTGGATCTTCAAAAATGACTCATACATATGATCAAGAACTTTCATTCTAATCGTGACTTAACGGGCAAGTTGATTCATAGTTGTTGATTTATTTGCTGCCTATTTCATTCATCAGCCACGCATTTCCAATTCAGGTTTTAATACATAGATTCATTTCAATATTGAAAATGAGATTTATCCGATATTGTCCTGTCTAATTTAGCAACCATCAACGTGATTAAACTCGTTAGTGTCTTCTTCCAACCTTTAATTATAGGTCTAACATTAATCACTCTACCTAACTCTTGGAACAAATTATTACAGGGTTAATTGCAAAATTTGAAAGACATTTTAATACGATCTAATTTGCACTTGCACATACGAATTATTTTCCACGTGCGCCCAAGAAACTCATTGCCAAAAACACTTTGTTTGAAAGGTTGATCAGATTGTTTGGAATTAGATTAAAAAGAGTAAATGAATATTCAAAAGGAAGTTATTGAGTGATACTTCTAAACTAATAACCTATCTGACATTTTGGTTTTTGATTGACTTTAATGATATCGGATAATTCATATAGTATATCCCTATCCATAAGGACAAGATTTTGTTATTGTTGGGGTGAAATTCTAAAGACGACCATAAATTTTGAGAGTTAATCACTTGTTTAGTCTTATGAGTAATCAATTAACAGGGAGAGGGAGAAGGAGTGATTGGAGCTGATATATGATTAGTGAATATGATAGATAGAACATATATCAGTCAAGTTAAATCTATAAAAAGTTTTTTTGATGTTAAATATGAAAGAACATCGTTGAGTTAAAAAAAATAACAGGTGATTCAATTTATACTTAAATAACTCCATTTCGTTATATCAATACAATGTTTTTATCAGAATGTTATTTTTCATATAATACCAGAACAATTATTTTAACCAATCTAATGACCGATTTTCAGTTTATTAAGAACTGAGTAAAGTACAGTTCCTATTATCGAGAGGTACGATTGGACATGAGCACTAAATAACGAAAATGAAAAGAATGGAAATAGAGACCGTTGGATGGGTGGATGATATTATTTGAATGGACGGGATGGGCCGATGGGGACTGTGAGAACTGAGAACACTATTCACCAGCAGGCTTGCAGCCATACACGTCATCATTGGGTGTGATCGAATACAACGCTGTTGCAAGGACAGAGCAAGCGTGGCCCGATCACTGTCAAGATTGGCTGTATATGGGTGTGGGCCCATGTCTCGCACTGCCTTCATATTTTCTTGACACCTATTATTATTTATTAATTTTTAATAAATAAAATCTCGCCCCAAAAAATTTAACCACGGGAACAACCGTGGTTTTTATTAAAAAAAACAAAACTGTGGCTTGAAGAAGGTGAAGAAAAACCATTGGAACAACCGTGGTTTTTATTTTAAAAAAAACTGTGCCTTGACAAAGGTGAAGGGCAAAAAAAGAAAACAAAATTCTTTTTCAGGCCCAGGCCTGAAAAAGCCTAGTGAATAAAAAAAAAGTCTCAATAAAAATAATATAGGTTTCGAAAACTCATGATAATAAGTAGAAGTTACATTATTAATAAGTAAAAGTTCTAAATAACTGCTTTTACTCACCATAAGTTTTTATCACTGCATCGTTTTCACAATACCTCCTTATCACGCTCCTCACTCAATCTCCTCAATATACGCAACCCATTTTAATATCTATATATATATGTTTTATATTTGTATAGATTTTATGTATGAAATTCAATAATCAAGTTTTGGTTTTGTATTAAAATTTTTTTTTAAAAAAATTAAGGGCTGTGGGCCTAGTTATGTGCCCTAATCACCACACGAAAAAGTTTTTAAAAAACTAATTGATTTGAAGAAAATAGCATTTTAGAGTTTCACCCATTTAGACCGACTCAGTTATCATTTTTAAAATCTATGTTCGGTGCATTACACGAAATGTCAGAAAATAGCATTATTCATAGCTTTGTTGCCAACAACATTACCGATATATAACTCATGAATAGTAATATTTTTTAATAAAATTTACACATAAAAATATTGAAATAAATAGGTTGATAGGGGTGTCTATTCATTTATGGATTTATTTATTTATTTTAATAGCAGTATTGTAAACGAAACTTTTGCAAAATATATATATATATATATATTGTGAATGAAACAAAGGTGGATTGTCGGTCATGGTTACGTGTATGAAGCGGGCTCCAATCATTGTGAGAAATTCCACACACGTAGCCACCACTTGCTGACAAACAGTTTCCTTTTATATTATCTTCTTTTTCTTTCCTTTCGCCTCCCACTAACTATCAAACAAATGAAAATGAAATCTTCGGGATCTTCCCTACCGTCATATTCATCAAAATTAAGTGAAAGCTATTATGTTATTTTAGTTCCCTTCATTATCATTATTATTTTACGACATTTTAATTTTTTTTGAATGACCCTCATCCAAAATTGAAGTATTGAAGGTAGCATGGTGACAAAAATTACATAAAAATCATAATTATAGGCATAAATGTGTAATCAATGACTGTATGTATTATTCACAAGCCAAATGGCTTTTCCCGTGTGTTGTATTTTTATTTACTTGCATTTGTCCACGTATTTCATTCGAGTTCAATAAAAAAAATTGCTTTTATTTTTACATTTCAATTCATTTTTTTTTTTGGGAAAAATTCATATTATATTATCCCTCCTTACATCACATCACATGAGACAGGATACATATCTAGTATAAATTATGATGATTTAATTAATTACATAACTCAAGTCCACTTTCTTACACTGGTATGCAGCCAAACCCATCACATCCAATTCTACAATAATAAACATTTATACCCTTGCAAGAATTTTAAAATTATGTTAAACCAATAATATATTCTTGCAAGAAGTCTATCCTGAACCCCTCCCAGCTAAAGTCACATGTACATTCCCAAAAAAGTCAAAATATTTTACATGCTTTCCCTTTTAACTTTAAAGCGTTGCATTTTAAAAAATCAACAATTAGAATTCAGGAAGTCCTTTTTAACAGGCATTGACTTGTTATTTCAAGGCACGAAGCACGCGAGTAATTAAGCGACCTCATGAAGTATTAGAACCACGCGATTCATTTACGTTCGGTCAAAACGCAAAATCACCATTCGTCGTACATGAATGTTTTGCCATAATAATATATATATAAATAATAATTTCTTTGCTTGCTTAGTTTACTTCTGTTCCCCACTCTGAGTTGATTGAGTCTTAATCCTTCTCTACGATCCCCAGTTAGGTGGAGTTTTAAATTTCTTATTTTTTTTCTCTCCACAAAAGTACTTTTTTGTATTTCATGTTTGACTAAACTATACACATGAATTAAAGATTCTTTTTCTTTCACATCTCCCAAAGGCATCATGCTTGCGAATCACTTATTTAATTAATATATTTTATTATTTATTATGAAAGCAACAAATAATAATCATCTCCTTCAACTAATCGATTGTGATGCTACGGAAATTTTCCTTCAACGCTTTGACAATTGTATTGTGAAAGGGAGAAATACCTGGCTTCGTGATCTTCTCCAATTCTCTCCTCAAACCGTAAATAAATATTTATATAATTCGATTAATTTTAATTAGGTTCCGTTTTCAACATAAAGCGACATAAATGTATAAAAAAAATTGGATAGCTTATCGAACACAGTATTTTCCCAAGTAAAGCATATATGATTTTTTTTTTTTGACATTATTTGACAACCGCACCGTGCCTTCAAGTCTAACTTTGTATGAAAAAAATGTTTAATATGTATTGCTTGCGTCTAGGGCTTTGTTCCCACGTGTAATTAAAATAGAATCTTTCTTCGGTAAAACAATATCTACATGACTTATATTTTAAGCCAAAATTAATATTTATTTAGGAAAAGATCAGTAGTTTTAGTGTTGTCGTTTTACATGTACGAATATTCTATTATTGCTTCAAGAAGAGTTGCTACGATTGCCTTTAATAATCGTTACTCCTGAAGAAGAATAGACACCACATGTTATAGGTATTTGACACGTTGATATTCGACTTGTTATGTTTCTACTTGGAATTATAGATATAATATTAATTAATTTTGATAAAATTCTTAAGCGAAATAAAAAAATACCAATCCTTGTCTGGCTAGAGTGTGATACCCCACCATGCCACATTCTGTGGATTTTATAATATGAACTCATAAGAAACATAAAAAAGAATTCATGTGTAAAATTATTAAGTTATACTATAAAGTGAAGTTTGACCTGTGTTTTGCTTATAGTTTGGCATGAGTCTCATTATTTGTAATTTATGAATAGCATGATTCCTTCTAAAATTCCATATAAATATAGATTTTAGTAAATATTGAGGAAAGGTCCTCATTAAAAATTTTATTAGAGGCAGCAACTTGATAAATTTACTATTAGCAGCTTCTATATATATTTTTTATTTAATCAAGAATATCTCAAGTTACTCTGAGTTTGTTACTTATCACTTTCGAGGTTTAGAACATAAAAAGTTATCATCTCTTTAACTCTCTTAACAACTATGCTTACCGATTTGTTTAAAAAAAATTATTAGCATATAATTCTCACCAATTAACTTCCTAATGAACAACTTTTTCCTAATTTTTCTCAGATTTTTCATGTCACAAAATAAAACAAATAAAAATTTAAGATTCGATCCAATACATGATCAGTGAGGATACAACTTATATTTTACAACGATGTGGTGGATTCAAGTTTTGCTCCTGGAGTAGATTTTGTTGATAAAGAATATGTAGATATATAAATATATTTACACACACATAGTTATAAGCACTTTTTAAATCATGAATTATGTCTTAATCATTTAAGATTTAACTCACCTAAATTTTATTATTACTTTTGGTGTTGTTGTGGGCATGCAATTATAAAATCGACCGACACAGTAGCCAGTTGGCTACCGTTCTATTTTCTTTTGATTTCTACAAATGAATTCAGATGCGTTGCACTGCCCCTGCCTATAGCACCTTCCAAGAAACTCCCCTTTCCTATCTTTTTCATTATATATTACTCTTTTCTATGGAAAGTATTAATTAAAGTCAATCAAATCCCCATGCAAATTATTAAAGCTTTTCTTTATATGCCTCCTTCTCATGATATGTATTTAATTATTTTATATTCATAAAATTTTATGAATGATTGTATTGCTAAAATAAAATTTATATGATAAACTGCGCATTATTCACAATTCATTGTTTTAATTGGTTTTATAAATAATGTACATTGCACGAACAAATTATAATACCTTTAATCTATATATAATAATATGTAACATATTTATTATTTTTGTAACGCTTTTTTTGGATTCTTTTATGTTCACATGTTTCACATGGTTTAGAATGACATAAAAGGGATGAAATCATATTGTCTGAGATACAGTAAAAGAACATCTAACTTACGAGGTCATGATTAGTGTTAAGCTATAATATGCTTAAGCTTAACATACATATTATTTATCAAAGGAAATATTAATAAACATCCCTATTGATTGAGACCCCCCCCCCGGGGGGTTACATGACGGAAATAATACATTTTTTTTGTAGGATTTGTTTCTTGCAAACTTCGATCATTGGAATGAAAATATTAATCATAAAAACCAACTCATAAATTTAGTTTTTACTCTCTCAATATTGAAACATTGATGCACCCGGATGACATGCTTTCCAGACACAAGGGATTATTAACTTTAACTAGTTTAATTATATCTTTAACAATAGTTAAACTTTTGTATGGCATCATCATGTTAATTATTCTTATAATTAAATGATTTTTAAAAAAAATTAAATTCAACTTACCAAAATTAATTATTGACATACTAGTGTGCACAAATATCAATTGATTCCCCTTCTAGAGAAAATCACTGACTTTAGAACTCATAATCTCTACTCCTTCCGAGTTAAACTTCAACTATTCACTGTCTTCCACAAACGTTTTGTTTTTTAAACACATTGACAATGTACAATCTCCAAAATATTTTTGTATAAAACGCGTGTTTTGTATATTACTTTACAAAAAATTTATAATCTCGAATTAAATTTAAATAGCTTAATTTTAAAATTATGCAGGTGTGCATGGAAACTTTAACAACAGTTTAAATTTCCCCCTTATGTTCAGGTCAACATCAAACAAACAACCAATTGACAGTGCTCTCAGTGGATGGGTTTTTGATAGTTTAAATATGAGGTTTTAAGTTCAAGCATGTATAAATCAAATACATGCTTTAAGAGAGCTACTCTCAGTTAGACTCAACAATGTATAAGCATAACTCTATTAGATAATCATACTAACAAATAAATGTTGATCAAATTGATAAGAAATTGATTCAATCCATAAGGTTATGATTTCAAATTCTTCTACTGATATAGGGACTTTGTTAATAAGTGATATGTAAATATCTTTATAAACGCTTTCCAGCCTTAACCCTGATGAGCCCTTTGCGGCCCACTCATACAAACTTGTTTGTATAAAAAAAATAGTCATCTTAACAAAATTAGTGCATTTAATACTAAATATTACCTCAAATATAATTGCGTGGATAAATGTATTAAAAAAACAGTTAGCTTTAGACAATCCTGAATAAATGTTAGTACCTGGATAGTACTTTGTTGTTGTCACGTGAAGTTTATAAAATAATTATATAATTTATGACTAATGAATAATATGATAGTATTATAAATTTGTTAATAAACTGCTGGTTGAAATTCTATATATAAATAAAAGTAAAATATTACTTATCATAGTATCTATTATTGTGAAGAAAAAAGCTCACAGGAAAATATATTTTATATATGTATACATGTATATAGTATTAATATTAGTTAATTATAATTTTCTAGAAATAGCGATATCTTAAAATCCAATCCAGTCCAAGGCAAAAGCAGCACCGGATTTGCGTAAAATCCACTTGATTGCTTCACTTTCCTCATATCACAGCCCTCTCTTTCTCTCTCTCTCATAACTTGAATCCTAAGTATAATTTCACTCCTCTTCTCTTCAAATCAACACAATTACTTCTCCAGCTTCCTCCTCGATCACTTCTCTGATCTCTCCCACATCACACACACACATGTGTGAGTATAAATATTTTGCTACCCCATTGAAACGTCTCAATGACACAAGCATTATTCTTCCAAGGAAAGCTTGAAGCTATATAGCTAGAGAGACACTACACACACACACACACACACACACAC